>CM022393.1:122839003-122899995 GCA_011833715.1 Carcinoscorpius rotundicauda | reverse complement strand
ATCTATTCAATTTGTAAGGCATTGTTTTGAAAAACACGAAAATGATAAGTCATGATAAAAACAGTGTTTTAAACAAAGATTTATCAAGTATGATATCTTCCATGTAAAAATATGAATTACAATTTTTGTTACAATAAAATTATCTCTTTCTGTACAAAGTGGATGAATTTCACTTACTTAGATGTGTGAAACTTATTAATTGTATCTTAATGAAATTCAGCAAGCTTTTCATGAACATAACAGTCTGATTTTTAAATAAAGTATTTACACTAAATCGTTTTTATGAATTTATTAAATCTTTACTTGAACCAGTTTGATTGAAAGTTAATTTTCAACCTAAGAATATAATATTTATTTTGTTTTATCATTGTATGGTTTTACTGCCTGTATATTTGACCATTGGCTTCTCTCAAAAGCAATAAATCATAGTGGGAATGTATTAGCCATTGGCCACAAGCAAAGCACAATTCAAGTATAACTCAACTATGGAAGTTTTTTGTTTTATAACTTTTCAAACTATAAGTGTCTTACAGACACTTTTCAAATATAAATGTTTGACATTTAAGTTATTCATTCAGCTGTTTTATTATTCCATCTACCAGTTTTTTCTTGTTCCTAATAAGTGGAATAAGTTTGTAAGAGATTGTCTTATGTCTGTTTTTATTTTATTGCTCTAATTCATATTATGAAGTATTATGCATTTTAGGCATTATATATTTTCTGAGTGTTACTCATCCAACATGGGAGGATATTTTATTTGATTATACATGGTAAAATATTTTGAAAGTTCATGACGTGTTCACAATTTTTTTTTTTTTTGAATATATCAGATGTTACAAGCCTACTTACTCAGGTTTTAGTGATTTCTTTCTTACTAAAAGGAGGATTTTAGTGAATATTTTTACACATGAGAATATGTGTATGTAATTTAATTCATATACACATCATAGAAGAGTTCTTGTTTTGTTATTTAACAAACAGAAGGTTTGCTGTGTTAATGTTTGCATGTAATAGATATGTTTCTCACTGTTCACACATGATAGGCATCTTGTGATATTGTACATATGCATCTGTGGTAAGGGACTTTTGTGTTTTCTTTTGTGGTGTTGGGATTGTTTGAACTTCTCATAATGATGGAGAATTCTTGTGCCTCTGTTTCCTCAAAATGGTATGTTTGATTAATCATTGTAAACATGTGATGGAGAAATTGTTGTTACTTTGTTCCCACATAATGTTGGGTTTGGTTAGGCTTAGTTAACACCTTATGCTTGTAGTATCCAGGTCACAAATATGTAGCAACTCAACATACAAAATGTATTGTAATTTGTTGGCTTTCAAATTGATCCAGAGAACAGCACTGGTGTTTTTGAACTCGTATAATTTACCATGCTAAGATAAAGCTTCAGACAAAATATTTTCTTAAACATTTAATACCCAACAACTAATGAACAATTAAAAATAAAATGATTAACAGCAATTAGAATATAATATTTTATGATTAATAATAACAGTTGTAAATATAGGATGTAACAAAAATTAGGTAATTGCAGTTTTTATAATTCTTTTTTAATTTTGAAAATATAGTTGTGAAGAAGATAGAGAGGAGGCTTTAAAAAACTCCAGGGCCATAGTTTCAAAAACGAGAATTAAAAGTAAAAGTAAGTTCACCTATAATTTAGTGTCATTAAAGAAAATTATCTTCTTTTATTACTGATTATCATAATATTTGAAGGATATATCCAAAATATTGTTTATATTGATGGTTATAAATTTAATAAATGAGCTTAAGCTTCATTTACTCTTCAAAAAAGAAACGCAAAAGGCAAAATTTGAGACATATTTTAACAAGTTTATTCCGGGTAGTTCTGTGTGACGTGTGACATTTGCACATTCACTGCTGAACATCCAAAGTCTGCACTCATTAATTGAAGCTTAACATCACTCAACGTCAATAACGAGTATGCCCCCCATGAGCATCAATAACTGCTTTGCATCTCCTGCCCATGGAAGCGATGAGATGACGAATCACATCCTGTAGAATTACTGTCCACTCAGCCTGCAAAGCTACTGCAAGCTGAGGTAGAGTCAGCAGTTGAGGTTGTCGCAGACATCGGCTCATCTTATCCCAAAGATGATCGATGGGGTTTAAATCTGTTGATCTGGAGAGACAGGGAAGAACGTTGATGTTGTGGTGTCTCAAGAAGACAATGGTGAGTTGGGCTGTGTGAGAATGGGCATTGTCATGTTGTAAAATGTCGTTGACGTTCACCATGATGGGTTGCACATAGGGCCTAAGAATCTTGTCAACGGTTGCGTACAGTCTGATTGGAAATCCTACGCAGCCCTGGTATGGTTGAGGCAGTAGACGTCGCAGTGGTGGTTTCATCCAGAAGGTGATATAACCGGATGTAGCGATCTTGTGCGAGCGTCATCACACGAGGTCTGCCAGATTGTGGACAGTCACAAGTTGATCCATATTGTTGGTGACAATTCCATTGCCTTGTGATGGTGCTTGGGTGGACTTTCACAGCTCTGGCAACATCTGATCGAGATTCGTCTGCTTCCAAGTGACCAATGGCGTTGTTGCATTGTGCTTCAGTCAGTCTTGGCGTAACTGTATTGCGTGTTGGTGGCTTAACACTGAGCTATGGAAACCGAGAACCCCTCACTTTTATAGGAATTTTGCACATGTTGTACTTGCAGAACATGCAGATCTCTCAAGCAAATTTATTGAACAGGAATGCGTTTTGGCGAAAATCCGATGTTTTCCTCCGTTTTCAAAGTGCGCAACTTTTATTGTCATTTTGGTCTGACAATCAGTGCCTTAAAGTGTGTAGCCTCACATACTCTTAGCTTGTAACATTCTAACACATTTTTCTTTAAAATAAAAATATCCATTTTGTGTTTCTTTTTTGAGGAATTTATCTGTTCTAGGACAGTAAATTTTTAAATTAAAAAAAATCACAAGTGTATTTTTAAAAATCATTATCCTTACCTTCTTATTTCTAGGAAATTGATGGATAGATCTAAAACAGTCATAGATACATGCACATGTAAAATTCAAAGAAAGTGATGTACAGACTTGAAAACATCAAAGGAATCATTTGTATATGAACATTATAGTCAAGTGATGGACAAGCTTAAAACTGTCAACTTTCTACTTAAGTGATGTGTGGATTGCATTAAAGTTAATGTTTTATGCATTTAATAAATAATTGTTATTTAATATAACAGTTTTTGAAAAGATTGAAGTATTTTACTCCTCTGGTTGTAGGGGAATAGAAATTAAATTTGTATACTGTGTACTCGCAGATGTTAGGTTTTCGAATTGCAAAAATTATTGCTATATTTTGGTACTGTAGAAGGCAAATCCAATAGCAAATCCTTTGGTAAAGAAAAGAACCCTGCATGAAAATAATGATGAGATGAGTAAGAAACAGCCCAGGAAAGAAGAATCTAATATTCCTGTAGCTCTAAGGTAAGGTATTTTTTTGGAATGTTTAAAATGTGTATTTGAATATTTTTTTGTTCAATGGGGAATTGATTTACTTTGACCCCATAATTACTAGACAGATTAAACTAATCTGATTACTGCAATTATCAATGTTTTCATGTTTAACTTCTATCATGTTTTTGAAGCTTTTAGTAAACATTTACAAGTGTTTTGTAGACCAAAAAATAGTATTTTTTAAATATTTTTCTGAATTTGCCCTTGAATTTATGAAATCAGTGTGAGTGCTTCAAGTGCAAAATGATTTTCAATTTAAAATTAAAAATACATTTCTTTATGTGAAAATAATGAAATTTTATTTATCAAATAACTAAATAAACATTGAAGTTTTTTCACTAAAGCTCTATGTTCTATTATTTTTTAACCTAACTCTGCACACATTTGGTAAATTGGACAAAACTATTAACTACCATAATAAAATTGCAAAGTAAAGTTATTAGTGCTCCTTTTGCTTTTTAGTATTGACTGTGAAATTCTTAGGTATTTCTGAAGTTTCAACTTCTAACCTGACCACATTTGTTTGCTATGTTTTTTCTACTATTTGCAGCTGGAATAGAAATCTGCTCTACAGGCATTATACTGTTTATGTGACATTGTAGTACAACGCTTTCAATAGCAGATGTGTAATGCAATAAATTAACACAAACTTTGCATTATTTAGATGTTATTTATCTTTCCTGGATGATTAGAATTTAGCAGCATATGTGTACAAAATGTATAAGTGCTCATAAACATATATATGTTATTACTATTTACTTACAAATGCTTCATTTTTAGTTACTTCTCTTAAAAACTAAAACAATAAAGTAAAAATGTAAAAACAATATTTCATGTTTATGAAGTTACAAAATGGATTGTGCTTGTGATGTATTTAGTAAGCTTAGTTCTAAGCCTAGTTTTAATCTCGAGAGGAAAACAAAAAATATTCGTAGCTTTCAAAGATTCATGTTAAGGAGCTAAAGATGATTACATTATAATACCAGTACAAATAAAACTACTGTAACCTATCTGGTTTTCTGACTAATCTGTATGCATCAACACACTTCATTATTTTGAGTGAATCTATGGCTGTCCCCTTTAAGCCATTTAGAAACAAGTGTCAGATTTACATAGGTTGGAATATACACTTTCCATTTGTAATGAACAAGTACTTAAGAGACATAGAAAATAGATTTCAAAAGAAGGGACAAGTAGGGGGGCTATTTTGGTAGGTTTGCAAAATATATTGATGTGTCAGCAAATCAAAAGGTGACAGATTCTTATTTTATGTTCCAACTTGTCAATGCCTGAAGTTTGAGTTTTCAATTCATTATCCACTATAGATATTGTATGGGAGGCATAATAAACTGTAAACTGAGCAATAAGACATGACATATGATACACACGACACAATATTTGGCATATATTTAATTATTTTTTAATAAAGAAATTAAATCATATAAAATTAAAACATGAGTTGTTAACTGTGCTTTGATGCCAATTTTATTGACATACAATGATAATAAAGCTGTTTCATTTATTGTTAAAAATACCTTTTTAAACTGTCATGACATGTTCTTTTACCTGTCTGTAACTAGAGAGTTAACAATATACTATAGTTAAACATTAACATTCTAAGCAAATATCACATTGTACTTGCATGACTATAGACTTAAGTAAATATCAATATTAAATGACAAACGGACCTAAAATAATAAGTGCATACAAACGTAGAAAGCAAACTTTCTATTTAAGTGATAAGGAAACCTAAACAATCATAAAACTAGGTAAACTTCAATATCAAATGAAGGTGAAACCTGCTACTTTTTAATGTTGAAGCTGCTTTTGGGGTTACTGATTTCACTGAGAATGAACAAAAAGATAATTCTATAGCAGAGTGCATGGTAAAGAAAAGAAAATGCATGAGGGTAAAAAAAGCAGCTTGAGTTTCATTTAATCTGGTTAAGTACTTCCAGTTTCAGAAAAAAAACAAAAAACAACAGATATTAGTGTCACTCTCCTAGTCTGAAAAGTTTCTTAATCCAACCATGAAAAATTAATGGGATGTCCTATCACTTTTGACAGATTAACCTTTACATTCATTCTTCAGGTTCTTTCCACAAAAAATATTGTAAAGTGCTCCTTATGTGAAATATTCTTTATAGTACAACCAGATACAGATTTCAGTCGATAGTTAACATTTTACAAGTATGAGAAGGATCTTTATGTAATAAAGCAAACTAGAGGGAAAAAAATGATTTCTCTAAAGAACTATAAATGAATTTAAGTTCTAATAGAGTGATTGATGGTAAAATTATAAAAGTGATGAGAAGAAATATTTTAAAAATAGTAATAATTGGAAACCCCAGTTATCATTAGTAGTTTATTTTGTAAAAATTGATTTAATTATAATTTTTACTTCCATCATCAACAGAAAAGTAAGTGGTTAGAAGTGGATGCTGACAGGGAGAGTTGTTTTGCTTTAAGTTTGCAGTTCCCCATCATTAGCAGTAACAAAAAGGAAAAATGAGTTGATAGCAAGTGCTGCCAGTAGTTACAGTAGTTAATTAGTACAGCAAATAGCCTTTGAAGTTTATGCCATGATAAAGATGGTGCAATAAAATTTGGTGGCAATATTTTTGACACAGTACTTTGATTTCTCTCACATAATAGCTTTTCTTATTTAGTGTTGCTCTCTATATGCAGAATTTTTGCACTTATCAAGTCTTGAAACTCTCACTCTACCCCATGATCAACATGGTTTACGACATATTTGCACGTAGATTGTTGTGCGAGTTGATTATTGGGCTTTAAATGAATTTTATTGCATCATAACATCTTGTCGTTTATTGAAAGTTCAAGCTTTATGTTGGGTAAGATATAAATATGCATCCAAATAAGTTAGTATGTTAATTACCGTGTTTCTTCGAAAATAAGACAGGGCTTATGTTAATTTGCACTCCAAAATATGACACTAGGGCTTATTTTTGGGGGATGTCTTATTTTGCTATATTAAAAAAAGTAAGTTACAAAGTAAAAATTATAAAAAAAACTATTAAACTAACCATTTAAAATAAACTATTATTAAACTATTAAACTAACTGATTAATACTTAAACAAACTTATTAATAAATTATTATTTTTATTTCTTTCCTCTTCCTGCCACTCTTAACTGGGGCTTATTTTAAGGGTAGGGCTTATATTAAAACTATCCCAAAAAATCACACTAGGTCTTATTTTATGGGTAAGTCTTACGGTTGTTACACTTAAAGTTAGTAAGTTAAAGATATAGTCAGAAGATCTAGATTAAGTTTTTGTAAGTTTATCTATAAAGAGTGTATTGAGGTGTCTCTTAGTGTTATAATTGCAGATTGTATGACAACAAAGCAAGTAGAGAAAAATAATTTGTATTGTAAAAGGGTATTCTAAACTAGTTGAATTTACTCTTGTGAAAAAGGGAGAATTGTATAAAGTTTTAGGTACAAATATAATAACTAATAATGTAATGCGTTTTTTTGAACATGTATTTAAATTGTTTTGAATATATTATTTGAAAGCAAGTGGATTGTATGTTGCCTATTTATCTTTGAAATTTAATGTAAACAAATCACAGACACCTACTTTAAAGAGTCCAATCTTATGAGACCTAACAGATATGATGGGGCATTTTCTAAGAACTTATGTCTTAATATCTCATTAATATCTCTCGGTGCTTATTTGAGTCCTCCTTGCGAACAGCTGATGGTTATTAGTGGATATCCAGTCTTTCTAGTTATACTTCATTGCAGGCTCTTTGTTGTTTCTTATCTCATATTTCATCCTTTAATAATGAGACTTTTGATTTCAAGTACTTTAATTTTACTTTATTTTAAGCCTCTAGCTATACACTGTTATTAACTTAGTCGTTCATATTCTGTTTTCTGTAATTTTGTTGTTTGTTTTTCATTATTCTGAAATTTTTGCCCTTGAGTATTCTAAGCAATATCTTTAATATTGGGAAAACTTACTGGATTGATAATGTGGTTTTCCTGTTATTTGACTTTCCCACCACTTAATTTGCTTTGCCTTCTCAGGCAGTTCATTTTTAACTGACTTAAATCAAGTCTTTGAAAGATATTCACATATTACCTTGCTTTTCATGATCTTGGTATTTAACTTAACCAACTTATTCTTTAGCCTCCATGAACAATGTCACAACTTGGTATTTACTTGATTATGAAATCTGTTTTTCACTTGAAAGTACCACCTATGTTTGTTTTGCAGTTTTTGTAGTTAGTTAACTGAGATTTTTTAAAATTTCATTTTACCATATGGTTGAACAACTTCCTCATTGGAAAACTGTGTACTGCTATTATTTTACACACAATTCCGAGGTGATAATTAACTTTACAGGTGTAACAAATACTGAAACTGCATATTGTTCAAAGCTCATAATATGGCTCATGATGACATCAAATTGAAGAAATATAGGTCTGTATTTTATGGTTTGTGGTTATTTTTAAGAAGCATTCTGCTACTGCACTGCAGAGTTCTTTAGGCTTAAATGATTATTTTAACTTTAAGCAAAGAGTTAAGGAACACACAAAATGGTCTACACTGAAGTATATTTGCTAAATAAATGTTGTAACACTGTTGAAGGAATTTGCACGTTATTGTTAAGCTGGTTGTAATCTCTGCAGATACAATAATAAATGTGTCAGTGTAACTTGTTTCAAAGTACAAACAAGGATGGGAGAATGTATTATATTCATAATGTAAATTGGGTAATTATAAAGTGTGCATCTGGTATTTATGCTTGAAAAGATCTTGTGTAGTCAATTTTGCATCGGTGAACTTTAAAGCTGGAGACATTGTATGTAATTAAGAAAATTCAACACCAGATGCTTGATATTTACTTATTTCTATGTAAAATACAAATGTTACCTTTTATTTTTTTTCTTATTATTGATCCACCATTACTTTTCAGCTACGAAATTTAATAATGGAACTCTTATGAACAATATTACAGCTGTACTTGTCAAATGTCATTTTGTTGACAACAACTCACATTTTTTCTATACTATATATGATATGCAGTACAGTCATGAATTATCTTGTATTGTTGTTTTATCCAATTTTTTTTTTACACTTCATCTTCAACAGACACAATTTCACTAAAGCTGGCCAACTACTGTCTTGTGATATTTTGTAAGATTTGGCATTTAAGTTTTATTACCTACATCCTTCAATATCACTGAACCTTTTATGTAGGTGGCCCATGGAACTGATGTGCAATTGTATACTATATTTCACATGTGTTTTATGGTACTTGGGAACCTTTAAGACTTACTTCCTTATTCCCTTGTTCTCTATTTTTAGAATACTAGCTTTTTTGTTTTACATTTAAAAAGGGTAAGTTAGCCATTTTAATTGAGGATCAAAGCAACTGTCAGTTGCTGTTACTAGAAGGCTAGACATTTCAAGATTTTTCTGTAATTTGTTATAAATGCATGAAGATACACAAAGCAATTTAGTATAAGCAAATCTTAGAAAATGAAATTAGACTGCATGATTGTCAGTTTAGTCATAATGAACATGTAAAGTAAAAGAATTGCAGCATGTATTGTAATAATGGAAACAGAGGAGAATAATTTGTTTAGTCAAAGTGTGTTTCAAAGAAATTGCACTCCTATTTGTAGATTTTGACAAAAAAAACACAACAGAAAACAACTACTTAAAACTCTGGATACAGCTGAGATAACTAATAGATTAACAAATTTTCATACACCTTTTGACTTTTATTGAATTTATGACTTTAATCCTTTATAACCTATTTCATCCTTGGCATAATGAAAGTAGATGAAGTTGAACCTAAATGTAATTCAGTCTAAGCAGTCAAGGCTCAGAAATATAATTGAAATGTTATGATATTTCTAACATTTTATTTGCTGTATATTTTCATTTAAAATGTTTACATGGTATGAAAAGTAATATGGTAATCTGTTATGCACGTGTTACATCATTTTAACTTCTGTACTGTCAGTTAGGCACAGCTAATAATAATGTATAATTTTTGGAGATTTAAGTTATTTCGTCTAAAAAATTGTGATTTCATGTTATAATATAAAGAAAACATAATTTATATTTATTTCCTGACTTCTAATGGTTATTACAAAATTGTTCAAGAGATTTGTGAATGGAAAAAGCAGAAAAAACATAAAGTATTTTCTTAAGAAATGTTTGATATCGGTGTGTATGTCAAAAAGATTTTGCATGTGAAATTTGAAAATTTTCTTGTACATAGAAGTATTTCTGATCTAAAAGTAAAAATTTCTTTACGTGTTTGATAGACAGCATGTGAAAATAGGCATGAGAAAAACATTGCTGAAGTAAAAACTAAAAATTTTATTTAAGAACCCTGATACATTGCATTTGAAAACCTTGATATATTTTACTGATAATATGCCAGATTATGTGAACATGCATTTACTAATTTAAAAGTTATAGCATGAAAACTTAAAAGCACAAAATTATCACATGATTGGTCCGAGAGACTGAATTAGTGCTGAAAAAGGTAACAGTAACTCAAACATCAGTGCGTGATTTAAAATGTTGAGATCATGTTGAAATAATATCAAACATTCTTCCATTTAAATTGTTGAAACAAATCAAACCAGTAATATTATATACATAATTTGTCTTTTCATATTTGTAGGTGTAATCTTTCACCTTATTATACCAATACATACACAAAACAATGTCTTAAAATATCTTTCAACCCTTATGAGTTTGTACAGAGGTGTCATTCGTCTGTCTTTATGTGTGTGGTTATTCTAGACCTTTGTGATTTTACCACAATGTAGCCCATTACTTGTTGGCCTTTTACCCTTGTCCTCTATCAACATGAAGAACATGTTTACCACCTTCTGTTCCTTCATCCCTGTCTTCCATAAAGTTGTTATACTCTTTTACATCTTTCATACTTCTATACTTGGGATTTTGACAAGAGACTGTTTCAATCATTGCAGGCTATTGAGCAATATTATTTTTAGCATGATGCCTCTTGCCAGGCATTGTTTTTTTTTCCTTTTGCTTGTGTTGTTGACTACACAGTTTTTTTCTATCCATTGACCTCTTGCTTGATCCCTCTTCCTAGCTGGAATTATATGTAATTTTCAGAATTTTACTTGGACTGCTCATTTCTGTGGAAACCATCTTCAATTGTTTTTACTTTCATTCAGGACTTATCTCCTTTGCATTAACTGGTTAAGCTGATCAGCTCATCTGTCTGACATATTCTTGTTTGAGTAAATATGACCATATGCTTTATTTTTTCATGTCCCAATGAATTTAAAATATCATCTTTTCTCTCTTTCCTCATTTTGACACTAACCTTATGAGGAAATCTTGTAGGCTAGTTTGTGGATTACACCTAATACATATATCTCCAGTTAGATCACTAAGCAGTTTCATGTGTTTCTGATTTTTGCTTCATTCTTGTCATCATTCTTCAGTGTACTAGAGATTTTTGTGTACTGAGTTTTTAATCTTCAAATCCCTCACAAATTTCTTGACACCACCATTCTTTTCATATGTTTCTCAAAAAGGAGACATAACATACCAGAATGAACAAAATAATAATAATAAACCCTTATAGCATCTGAAAGTAAACACTGTATGTTCTTTATGTTTGGTATTATTTGATCCTACTCAGTGGCTAGTATTGCCTCACAGGAAATATTTACAAATCTGATGGTACTTTATGGTGGTCTATTATTCCTTATATTTTGTAAATATATTCTATTTTCTCAGAAGAAAAACACACTCAAACTATCAAACTGCCTTCCCCATGCTTTGTGATAGGTTCTACGCATTGTATCTTTCATATTTTGTTTTCTGTCCTTATACAATCTACATGTTCAACCAAGTATTTTAACCTTGGACTCATCTGTCCATAATGCCCTTTTCCAATTGCCAGCAGTCCAATTTTTGTTCTGTTTAACAAATTTCAGTCTCTTGACATTATTGGGAGATTGAAGTAAAGATTTTTTAACTACTACTTGATCAAATATTCCATTCTTGTTGCTTTCTTGATACTGTTGATCTGGACACTTTTCTGTCATTTGTCACATTATAGTTTATATCATACTTAAGGTCAGTTTCAGTCTTACTTTCATCTTGAAGGCTTGCATAAATGAAGATATTTAATGTCAGTATCATTGAGTTTAGGTGTTCTGCTTCTTCATTTCAAATTCCAACCAGCATCATGCAATGTTTTTATTTGAACTCTTTGGTCTGCTACTGACAATTCCCTATGCATTTTCGTCTGTGGCATGATGAGAAAACTTAATATATTCTGTTAAATAATGTTTTTATTTAGATTTATTTGTGGAGTGCAATGGAATTTCTTCTAGCATATAAGGGTACTATATGCTAGCTCCTTGGGGAACCATGACTGTCAGTCAAGCAAAATGAATGTCATGTTATGGCCTGGAAGAATTAGCCCAATAAAATGGAAAGAATGACACAGTATTATTTTGTTCTAGCACTGTACATCTCTGTATCAAAGGAATCTTTAAGCATAAACAATAATCATTTTACTTTTAAGTTATTTTTATTAAATGTTTTTTATTTCAGTAACATTTTGAATTATATATAAAAAAGTGTTAAATATTTAAACCTATAATTTTAAATACTTTTGGAAAGCCAAAAGATTATGTTCACTAGTACTCATAATTTGTGTTTTAATAATTCATATTTGAAGGTACAGTTCAATGTATGAGTCATCTGTGTACATGTTTGTGTAATTTGTTGGTAATCATAGTTTAAGTAATAAGCCAAAAACATTGTTTTGCACAGTGAGATGAATATGAATTTTTCTGCTTTTTAAATTTAGGTTATATATAATTCCAAATTTGACAAAGCCTGGTTCATTGGTGAAATATAAAATTATTATTTTAACCCCCTTCCAAACCAGTGAACACCTTTCAGGTGTCAAATGTACACGTGCATATGAAATACGAAAATCTAAGTACAAATAATAGTTATAATTTTGTTTCAACACATTTTTCTGAAATATATTTTTGAATTTACATTTTCTCATTTTATAACACTTATTTTGTGTAATTCTTAAAGAAATATTTTAAAAATATTGAAGCTTTAATTTGTGCACAGGTCCAAGGAGACTTGCTCATAAATGACACACTTATTTGATTTTTAGAAGTTTTCTGTCCATGTCATAGCAAAAGTTCATTATATTGCCAAGAAACTCTAATTTCTTGAAATGTTTTGATTTCACATGAATTTCTGTTTCATAGCTTTTATTAGGTACAGCCCTTATTTCACTCTCTTGTATGAAGTCGGTTGCTGGTGCTGTCGAAAAATAAAAATACAGACAAAGATCTGCTTTTAAAATAACAAAGGCATGGATTAAATATCATTATATGGAGCAGTTTATAACTCTATTTACTTCAATGTGAATATCAGAAGTAATTCATTGTTTTGTTCAAAAGTTTCAAAACCAGGCTTAGGTAGAGAAGTACAATGTAATATAGTTTAAAGCTTAAAAGACTTTAAAAGTAATGATAGTTCTGGGAACGTTTCTCAGTCATATGTTGCATTATTATTTATTCTTGAAAATATTTTCATGATAAATGATAGTGGTTTTGAAAGCTACTGCTATTTTCTTCTGTGGCCTTTAGATAAGTCTAATGGGTTTACATAGTACTTTCACAATGAATGAATATTGTAATGATTAAAATGTTACTTAAATAATTGAATAATGATTTTAAAACTGGTTTCAAATAGGCATATAATAAATGAAACTCTTATTTGATGAAAGAAAGTATCTTATCAGAAGTGAAATTATTTTTGAAGAAGTACATTTGTTATAAATAAATGTGTTTACTTGGTATTTAGAAAACTTTGGTTTTAAGTGACCAGTAAATCTTTGTCAGTGTTATGTGATATTTTTGTGACTTGTAGGCAAAAATAGTGGTTATTTCAGTTGAGAAAATATAGGTGAAAATAAATACTTTAATTAAAGTAATGTTTGGTGTTGGAATATATATCTAAAATGGAACAAGTTGATCAACAGTTTTGAACACAAGGAAGATATTTTAACTTTTTTTTCAAAAGTGTCCCATAAAATTTCAGTAATTTCAG
The DNA here is from genome assembly GCA_011833715.1 of Carcinoscorpius rotundicauda. Classification (NCBI taxonomy): domain Eukaryota; kingdom Metazoa; phylum Arthropoda; class Merostomata; order Xiphosura; family Limulidae; genus Carcinoscorpius; species Carcinoscorpius rotundicauda. The sequence continues at coordinate 122,886,362 of CM022393.1, read as the reverse complement.
TGTATATATATATATAAATGGTAAAAACAGTTTAAATTATTACAGAGTTTTTAAAGCTGAAGATAAATACTGTTTAAACTTTTTAGCCTAAGTTTCATGTAATTTTAAGCATTTCCATTGTGAGAAGGAACAAAAATGGAGATATCAATGCTACTTTCTCACTTTGAGAAGGGAAAGTAATTTTTAACATTTAATTTTAAGTGAAGTGACTTTAAGAATGATTGCCAATGGCCAGGTCTAGTAGTCTATATGTGCAAGAGAATTTAATCTTTGAATAAAAGAACATGGAAAGTATTAAACAAAGGTTTTCTGTATTAAGAAAGTTTGCTAAGCATATATATATTATATACTGATTTTATGTGAATTATTTGGTTTATGTAGGCTTGATGTTCCTTTATTCAGAACATGTATTTTATTAGTTTTTAACAAATTAATTTCAAATTTTATCAACATTAATTTTCCTTTATTTTTTAAGGGGAACAGATTGACTTTTAAATGTTGTCCATTACTACCAATCAGAAAATCTCCTGTTACTACTGGCAATCGAAATAAATGTGAATTTACTGTAGGAAGACATGTGGAGTCATCATAAATAACTGTGGGATTTCGTTTAAGTAGCTATAAGGCTGGTTGTATGTTTATGGGAGAACCTGACCAGTGTGTGAATATTCCCAGATCAATGCTGCAGGTTGTTAAGGTGTGTACATGCTTTTAAGTACCTCAACAGGTAATTGTTTTTCTCAGTTCTACCTAGAAGGGAACAAACGTTTGGCCTCCATTGTATTTACAATATAAGCATTTACAATGATAAGTGGCATGAAGTTTTAATGTTAATGTGTTGTTAAAGTATCAAGATTGTTTTTACTTCTAGTACACCAAATATGGACGAATTTGAAGTCACAAGCTCATATACCATGAGAGCTTAGCCAGTTTTACTCCTTAATTAAAAGCAAATGTTAATAACTGTCAACCTTTTATGATCTAAAACCTACAATTTACTGAACCTTTTTAATAATTTTTGGTTCAAGCATAATGCAGTGGTTAATGTGCGTGACTGTGGATTGAATGGTCCAAGATTCAAGCTATATTATGTTGCTGCATATACTTTTTAGTTCTGGTATTACATTTTACCTCCTTTTACAAAAAGCTTCTCATAACTTACACTGCCCTTTATTAGCACAAATGACTGCTCATCACCTGCCTTCATGTTCCTAGTTACTCCCATATATGTTGACTTGAGGCATCTGCATACTAACATGCAAATAATTATGTAGGAAACTTCCTTCTATGGGAGTGTAACATTGTTCCTATCCTAACTAGCAGTTTCTTTTATTTTGCAGTTCTTAATTACTTCTTGATTGACAGTTTAACAGTTTAGACATGTTTTCACACAGTTTTTAAATTGAAAAAGTTTATAGTTTAAAATTTGTATCGTAATTTGTTTTGTTTTTTAGCCAAAATTTGTTTGAAATTTACATAGTTTTGATACTTTTTTAGTCAATTAAGTCTTTTTGTTTGCTTGTCAGCTCTGCTCATAATATATTGCAATTCCATGCGATATCTATCTCAGTGGCTGTGTGTACTACAGATAATTTATCTATCAATTCAAAGGTGTTTGGACATGGTATTGGCTCTGAATGTTATGGCAGATTTGCCAGGAGTTGGCTACATTTTTGTGGACCTCTGATGTTTCTTCTTTTATACTATATAATGCTTATCATGCACATGATGATGAAGATTTGAGTTGTATAATTTGTCCTACTTCCTATGACTCACAGTCATGTGCCATTTTAGGGGAGATGTTCAGGCTTCCTCTTTTCTTTTATTAGATCTATTGAATAAGGTACAGTATGTCTTATCATTTTCCTTAACAAGCTTGCAGAGTTTGGAGTATCTTGTTCATTTGAGGTGATCAAACTCCCTTAATTCACTTTTAGAGTATGGTACTTTTGTTTTGCACCAGATGATTTTGGGGGAGGTGCTGGAGTAAGGTCCACCAACCTTGTTCCTGTTCCTCTCCCTGAATGTTTCTGCCCACCTGAATTTTTGCAGCTCACTGTCAATACTTCATTCTCTGTTTTTGGGACAGTTGGTAACCTTGATGATTTTTGGGGTTGGATCTAGTGTGGGTCATGCTCATGTCTCCTCAGTGGAACATCATTATGCACATGGACTTTCAGTGCTGTGGTTCAGGTTTTGATTCCATATTTGGAAGCAGCATTTGGCCCATTTTGGCTCTGTTCTACATTGTACAAATATTCTCATCCATCAAACATGTCCAACAATGTTTTAAACAGCTTTGCCCAAATTTAAAAATAATTTCTATCATATTCTTAGGTTTTGTGATCATTTTATTTAGTTTACTCCTTTTAAAAGTTTCCTTTTTTTTTCAAGTTTCCATCTACTGACAATGTATTGTGAAGTATTTTTTTATTTGCTTTGCAAAGTTCCAATCATATGGTGAGATTTCTTTGTATGGGGTTGTATATTTACATGTTTTTTTTTTTAAGTTCAGAGACTTCTTTTTTACTATTGCTTGGTTGATTCTGCCCCAGTTATTAGTCCTTTGTTATTGCATCATGCAGTCATAAGTAGCCATTTGTTAAATTTTTTTCCTTCTGGTTTGTGGAGGATGAGGACATTGTGTAAGATGAATTCCTCTTAATTAACTTCTCCCATGTGTTTTGATTTAAGTTTTGGTCCACAGGAGTTGCATGTTTTCAGTCTGGGCTCTGTTGCTCCTTTCCTCAGATCCTTATAATATGAATGGTGCAGGACATTTTCCATCTTGTTTTTTTCTTGTCATTTCCCCTTTGACATGGACATCTGGCTTCCTTACAGATGAATCCACCCTTTTCTTGCACATTTATTTCAAGAGTAGAGGCTAAGGTTGATTGGGTGATGCGAGTGGAACCCCAACATAGGGCACTGCCATATATCGTTCATCTTCGGGCTTTGGTTCATTTCCTACTCAGTTGAGTCCAGTATTTTCTATTTTTGTTTTAGGACAAGGATCATTCTGGTTTGTACTCTTTCCTCCCATTTTCCATAATCTTTTCTCTCATTTGGGGACTTGGGCTTCCTGGGATGTTCTCTTTAAGCTAAGTCAGGTTCTCATGTGTTGTTGTATATAAGCTTATTTGCCAATTTGCCCTAAAGACCCTTATATTGAATCTTTTTAGATGCTCCCTTGATTCTTCCTTCTTCCTAACAGATTGAATTTCAGTGGATGGCTGGATTAGCTCAGTACCATTTTAGGTGTTCTTCTCGTGAGTTTTTATTGTTTCATTTTTGCAGGTGCTGCCCTTTATGGCTTGGGTAATTTTATTACAGCTGAGGAGGTTTTTGGGGTGATGGTCTCCCTCAGAGTCCTTTCACTTTTCCATCCCTGCTGGCTCCTAGCAATTTCTTGGGTTCTGGCTTACTTTATTCCAGCTCTTCTATGGTGGTCAGCAGTGATTTTTTTTCCAACTACTCGTGTTTAGTTTTGCACGTCATCAAGCAAGTGGTCGCTCGGTTATATGAACTCTAATATGACCACTGTCTCCCTGCTTAGTACTGCCTAGTTAGAGTTCACCTCTATTCTAGTGTGTGTTCTGATTTCATCCATAGTGACCACTTTTTTTAATCTTTTTGAGACCCATCACCATTTCTTATAACCATTGTAGTAGGATTTACCAGTAGATTCACCAGGCGTATTTTTATTTTACCAAGATTGACTTTTCTGAACATTTTTTGTTTCATATCAGCTACTTGGTTCTGTCCACAGCTGATCATTTCAATTATCTGTTAGAGGACTTATTTGATGCCAATATGAAAATCACTTCCCATATTTTTAATGCTAATTTTTTTCACAGTATGACCATTTCTAGTTCTGAGGGATTTATTTTTCCTCCAATCACCATTTTGTGATACAAATTTCCTATTTTATTTACTTTGAGTAGCCAAGTTCTGTATTTACCTTGTTTCTTTGCAGAGATCTTTTTTATGTATTTGGATCTTGTTCAGCTGCAAGTGTTGCCTGACCACTGATATTTAGTTTTAAATCTGCGCAGTAAGACCTGTGCTCACATAGCATATAAGATTATCTGTTGTATTGAGGCCACTGTCACCAGTATTGCAGTTCTCCAGGCTCCCTGTCACATATTTTCCTTCCTTCCTTCTAATGAAATATAGATGTTCTTGCCACTTAACAGTTCCTAGTTACTGGAGTGATGGACTGTGGATACCTGTCTTTTTCAGTGTGTACAGTATCACTAAATTGATAGTAGGATGGTGGCATTTGGTTAGTGTATATGGCAAAACACCCTTCATATCACAGACATATTCAATTCCAGATGCAGCCATATGTTAGAGGTAGTACTCCACAATATATTTACACATATTGCAGTTTTCCTCTCTGGTTGAGACACCCTCCTTATCACCATTCACTAAATACGAATTACTTGTGGTTCTGGTGTGAGATGGGTCAGATACTCCTTTGTGTAGATGCAAATATGTGGTGAGGGGCCATACCAGAGAAGGTTCTGTATTTTCTGTTTACCTACTAAGGGATCTGAATGTTCACCCATGTGTTTGCCATGTGTGGCAACCTGTGTAGGGGAGGAGAGGAATGTTGTGGTTGAGAGGTCCAACCCTAACACATCACTTTGGTCTTGAATTGCTGTAGATGGGTTGCCTTTGGGTGCCCCCCAAGGTCAATCAAGTGCTCCTGTTGGACTAGGGTCAACCTAGTACCAGTGTTTGATAGTTCTCAGAGGGTAATGTGAACATTGTGTTTGCTGTTTTAGTTTGAGTATAGTACTTATGAAACTCTGGAGTTGCTGCAGTGTCCTTGTTTAACATTGTAGTGTGTCCCCTCATAAGACTTCATGGGGCTGGGGTCATTGGGTATCGAATTTTTTTTTTTCATGACAGATCCCAAAATACAAATGAAAAATAATAATAATAATAATAGTAAGAAAAAAACAGTAGCTCAATGATAAACAACCATTTCCTGAAGACTGAACCACCTGCCTTCACTTTCTTCTAAACTGGTACCTCATTTTCTCATACTACACGTCCTTGGATGATGTTGCTCTCTCCATTGTGCAGCTCATTTCACCATGGCTTACTATAATTCTCACTCTTGACCTTTCTTTGAGTCTTCGCAGGAAGGTGGATATTCCTTATTGGAAGTACCATCTTCTCTTTGCTGAACATCTTTTTAACTATTCTTCTATTTCTATTTATACAGATGGTTATATCAGGTGACTTCTGCCATGGTTTGTTGTAACTTGGTGGTTGCTCACAAGACTCCCTCTACAGTTTCCATGTTCACTGTCAGTTATCTTGCCTTAAATCATATGGATATTACACACTTTGAACAACAGCTCCAATTTAGACACTTTTTTAACATGGCTTACCCCTGAGGTTGGACGGGTGTGTCAGTGGCTTTGGTGAGACTGTCTGCCTTGCATTATTAAATCGTTAAGGGCTCTTGTCTTTTTTAATTATATTTAAATTGTTTATCCAAATTTTGGACAGGTTTTGTTTTAACTTTATTTTTTCACATAGTATAATAATTTTCTTTTACTTTTTAGCAGTTATTTGACCGATAGCCAAGTTGTTTTGCATCAATAAATACCAAAAAAAAACAATGAGTCAGAATAGTCACATAAGTCCTTACACGTGTTTCGATGATTACTCTCTTTCTACTGCAGACTGGATGATGATTTCCCAATGCTGCCAGGTTTTGAACAGGAGATGCAATCCGATACAGTAATTTTTCTTCCTATTGTCCACTGGATATTGGTTTCTGGAAGGTCTGCTGTTGGTTCATTTGGAAGTATATGCATTTTTGAGATTAAAGGTAGATAACTCTTCTTACTTAAGACTTGATGTACAATTTCACTTTTTTCTAGTTGTTGGTTGAGGTCAAATTTCCATTTCTGATCTACTGTTTTTTTTTTGGGTGCTTCCTATTCCTAAAGTAGGGATATTTTCTCGCTGGCCCTCCAATTCTTCAGTGAGGGATTGTAGTTTTTGTGAGGGGAGGTAAGATATTGTATCAAAAGTTAATATTTTCCAAAACTAAAAAATGTATTTCTGACAGATACATCTCATATTTCCCACTTGTACTTCTTATTTCCAGTGTGGCTTGATGTGACCTGTCCAATCTCAGGGGTAATGTTGCTTTCCTCCTGGTGGAGGGCTGTTTTTTTATCATTTGTATGTGAGTATTGAACTGTTTCATTTTAATAACAGTAAGGGGGAGTATCAAGGCTAGGAGCAAGCACAAATTTACACCAATAGAGGGCACTATAAGTTAAGTTTTCTGTGAGAAGAAGTATCTTTCAAAAATGTGTTCTCAGTTCCGGAAAATGTTAAATTTCAGCTGTGTAGATATTATAAATGTGATAATCTTCCTATTCATTGAGAAGTAGCTATGTAGGTCCTGGTTTGCATTTCTAAATTGGGACTGAATACACACCTGAACTTGAGAAGACTAAGCAAATTGTTTATCTTCTATACTATGTAAAGTACCATTGGAGTTTAAAATATCATATAGTAAGTAGTGTGAAAGGCTAAAAATAGTATAATAAGCTTAACACTTGCTCTATATAGAAACAATTACTGCTTTTTGTTAACAAGAGTACACATAAAAAGAGAACATGTTATTAATATTTCAAAACATTTTGTTTGCACTTTATTTTAATTTGATTTACAAATCTTACAATTTCTAATGTTTAGATACTTTGTAAAGTTGTTTATAGTTGATCACTTGTCTGCTTGTCAAATTGCATGATTCTGTTAACATTTTTATGCATGTAATTTGAAACATATTGCCTATACATTAATTTAACATTTCCTGTTATTTACTGTCTTAGGTCTTTCAAAAGTATGTCCAAAACTCTGGTCAAGAACCTTACAATCCAGAAATATATGAAGGATTTTGGCGTCAGCTGACTGTCCGCAATTCTAGCAAAGGGGATATTTTGTTAATAGTTGTGATGCATCCTCAGTCTTTAACACAGGTTTGTAGTTGATATTATTAAAACTTTGCATGCTCAAACTATGCAAATATAATGTTGAAACTTCCATATCTGAAGACGGTATTGTACAACTGCTTAGCTCTTAGGATATTAATAGTAGCTCAACCTTACTGTAAGCAGTACTTTTTAAAAGTTCTAATATTTATAAAAATTTAACATATTAGAATGAAAATGTGGGCTTATTAGCAATTTATTTAACACTAAATTATGTATCTACAAACTACAAATGTGGTGGATGTTGTCCAGTAGTCAGCATTCCGTATTATGAATCTGTTTGTATTTGAATTGTTTCCTATTACCATGAAAAATTAATTTTATTATAAGATTTGGGGCTATTGCTGTATTATGAGAGTTATTGTCATATCTAACTATTTGGTTGGACAATAGTTGCTAAGTAGTTAGCTGTAGGTTGCTGTTGACTAGCTGCTTTCCTCGATTATGTTAGTTCATGTGGATTATACAATTTTTTTTTCTTTTTCTGTGCCATGTGCTTTTTTTGTTTAGTAATTGGTTGCTAATTTCCATGATGACACACACAGTGAATTTGTAATTATAGTACTTATTAGTTTCCCAATATTGGCACAGTCTTTTGCACGTGTAACACTCTTAATGGTAGATGTGATACATACACTTTTAGGCTTACCAATAAGTAGAAATTAAAACTAATCTTAAACACAGGGAAATTACTAAGAATGGAGTTAAATGAAGCAAATAGGAGAGGGAAAATAATGAAATTTTAAACTGTCAAAAATATTAATAATTGAGAGTACTGTCAGTGATAGTTATCAGTTCTACAATTTACCATTGACGCATTGTCATTGAGACATTTATAATTGCAACCTATCAGTACTCCTAGTTGTTTTTTTGTTTTTTTTATTAACCATAATGTAAGCATGATGTAAAAAATAACCATTTTTACAGTGTGCAACCATTAGGTATGTAAGTTCATGTTGGTTCATTCAGTCGTCAAGTTTAGAATATGAAACATTTCCACAGATACAGAATATTCTAAAGTCATTATAATTAATTGGACTTTCTAAGATAGAAATGGCTTAAACTAGTTATCAAATTTGGTCAAATAGTTCTTGTAGTGGTATGCAGAGAAATTGATACCAAAATACTCACTTCTGCATGGTTCCAGGCATTTAGACCCTGCAGTTTTCAGCTAAGTGAAATCTTCACGTTTTACTGCTTATTAATAATACAATAATGAATGTTGAAGAGAATTTCTGATGATTTTGGAAAGCAGGATGTTGACACTGAAATTAAATTTGTTTTAATCTTCCCATTGGAGAACTGTGGCAATCTCTAAAGTTTTTTTTTTTTTTTATGTAATACAGGTGATGTGATTGTCATTTATTACTCTCTCATTAAAACTTGAAACATTAGCTTGGAATTATGTGTAGTGTAAGAAAGAAATTCCACAGAAATACTAGGGCAGTGGAAAATGTAGAAATATGTCGTTTGGACTAAAGAAATTTCATATGGTAAATAGAAAGTAAAGATTTACATTTATATAAATTCTTACTTTTAGAATTAAAAATAAACTTGCATAATATTAAAATTTGAGCAGCAAATTACTTTTTGATGACACATTTATTAATTAAAGTACATTAATAATAAAATACATGCTCAAAACAAGTCAGATGTATGAACAAAAATTCTGTACATTAAAGGATTATTATCGTTGTGTTTAAAACTAAATTATTTTATTTTCTTGACAGAAGCTCACACAGGCTAGTTCAGTTGTATTAAAGTTTAACTGATAGGATAAGATGTTTTTTTCTATTTTTTTTTTTATCACAATGGAATCGATAGTAGATTTACTTATGCCACCCCACAGGTTACCACAGTTTTATTCAGAGCTTTAAATAATTCTCTTTTATCAAAAGTCCACAGTCTGGTTTAGTTACTTCAGACCATACCAGAAAGAAGTTCTAAACAAGGTAGGAAATGCCCAACAAGAGGTTTTAGTAGTGAGTTGCACGGCTGTCATTACGAATAACTTCAAACATTTGTTTTGACATGGTTGATATAAGCGTTTACAGAAGGCTGACTCGAATGTTATTCCAAGTGCTAATGATGGCTTCACGAAGATCATACACTTTTTGGAATTGACGTCTATTTCTATAGACTTCCCTTTCCGTCCCTCCCCAAACATTTTTAATGGGGTTCAGTTGGGGTGAACACGCTGGATGGTTCAAAAGTCCTTTGTCCTGTGGGCATTGTGGATTGCAGTGTTTCCTGCTAAAAGGTATAGTTATTTCCACAAAAGCGAGGGCCTTCAGTTCAATAAGGATGTTCTCTCTAACATGCCAATGTAACCAGCTACTGTTTGATTCCCCTGCATTACTTAAAGCTCCATTGTTATAGGGAAGAATAAAGCACCCAAGATCATGATGGAACCTCCTCTTTTGTGTCATGTAGAAAATGTCTCCCGTTGGATATCCTTATCGTGCCAGTAACATTGGAAGACACCTGGATCATCCAGGTTAAATTTTTTATCATCAGAGAACAAAATCTTTTTCCACTTTTCTATTTCCCATGTTTGGTGCTTCTCAGGAAAGTTTAATCGAGCTGTTTTGTGGTGTGGAAGGAGGTGTGGCCTTTGAAGACATTTTCGGTTTTTAAAGTCTTTCCCTCGTAGATGCTATCTTCTTGTTTTTGAGTTGCATTCTGAAAATGTAAGGGCATTAATCTAGTTCGATGATCGGCTCGTGTCTTGCTGATCAACATGTCGAATCCTCGTGCTCAATGCTGTTGACAATTTTTTTGGTCTGACCACATGAAATTCTCATTGTATCCCTCAGGGTCTTTTAAGAAATTTGCAACAGCAGTTTTACTAAGCCTATGCTCAACAATTCTGTCACATTCAAACTCTGTCAACTTTTTAGCCTTTGGCATATTTTTTACCCAATGTAACACAGGAAATGTCAGTGGGAGATGTTGACAACGCTAATGCTTGAACACAAATGACTAACTCTTGTTATTTATTTACTGGTTAATGCTTTGTTTCAGTATAGTTTAAAACTTTTGACCAGTTAGTATTTATACTAATTTCATAATGTTTATATTTTCTGCAGTGAGGCGTATCTTAACTCACAAATGTGGAATTATGGTGCCGACCAGTGTCCTAGTTTTTATGGTTACATCATTATGTACACTAACCACCATCAATGTGTGTTAATTAAATTGTAGGGTATGACCATGTATTTCAAACCCTCTCAAAGACATCATGTTGTGGTTCATTGTGTGCTTGTTGGGATGGCAAGGAGCACTATGCTTATGAGTATGAAATAGACCCTCATTGTATTAATTGTAGTGGCTATCACCCATCTTGCTTTTGTTAATGCTCAAAGTGATTGAAAGAAAAAGAGGTACAGCAATTGCAAATAGTTTGCAACATTTTTCACCCCAAGGCTCAAAAGTTACTGTCCACCACTTTATTTTGGATGTATGCCGCTACAATTCATATCACTGTCACAGTTGGAGAGCATGACTCCAAAAGAATCGTTTTCAAACCATGTAAAAAGTCTTTTGCTTTCCATGGTTAATAAAGCCAGTGTATCAACATTAACACCCATCTCTGTTCCTACCATTCCTTCCAGCATATCCTTTGATCCACTTTCTTTGGTTCAGGGTTCAATTGTTTTCTCAGGTTCATCTTCATGTCTGGTCACAAAATGCAGAACAGTCATTTCTCCCTGCCCTCAGTTGCTGGCATTTTCTTTCAAGGACAGAGAACTAATCAAGGCAGGATCCATGGAAGCCGATAGACCTCCTTCAAATAAAGAAAAGAGACGTGGTAGAAAACAGAAGGACTCTCTGCTCAGTTTGCCTATACGTAAGTAAAAATGGTCACTTTGATATTGTGGAACTGTCGAGAGTTATGTTCTAATCTGGATGACATCAAAGCACTGATTGATTCTTACCATCCTGCATGTCTTTCCTTACAGGAAACCAATACAGTTATCTTTTGGCAGTTTTCTTTATGCAAAAATGATAGGTTGTGTGATGAAAGAGTGCATGGAAGGGTAGTACTGCTGGTTGATCAGCTTTTGGAGGCCATAGCCATCTATGTTTTTTGGGTTGCACAATCACTGTTCTTTCTACTAGTCTCCTGGAGAGAGCTGTGATAAATCAGACCTTTATGCTCTTGCTGAATCATTGCTGTCTTCCTTTTGAATATGGAGGACTTTAATGGACGTAATCTCCTTTGGGGAGGTACTGATATTGATGGGAGGGGTTACATCTGAAGAGGTTATACTCTCAGATCACAACCTTTCTCTCTTCAATACTGGTGATTGTATTTACTTACACACGCCTAGTCAATTTTTTGCTGCTATTGATCTCTCAGTCTGTTTTCCTTCACTATTCTCTCACTTTTTATGGAGTAAACAATAACTCACAGAGCAGTGATCATTTTCCTGTCATTTTGAGAGAGACTGGTCGTGGTTGATGCTACCCAACCTGTGTGCCCTAGTGGAAACTGGATCAAGCCAAGTGGTCACCTTTCTCTGCTCTCAAGGAACTTGATTTTGCTGACAACTGTCAGTGACTGATAGATGACTGCATAGCAGCAGTGACTGACTGTATTATTGAAGCAGCTACTAAATGTATTTCTTAAACCTTGACATGCTTTCCATGGTATCCTCATTCTTAGTGGAATTCTGGCTGCCACATAGTACAGAAGGCTCAAAAGTGGGTTTGGGATACCTTTTGTTGGTAGTCCACACTTTCAAACAGCATAACCTTTCAGTGGGCCCATGCACATGCTCAGCAGGTAGAAAGTCAAAGCCAGAAGGAATCATGGATTAAATTTACAACCAGCATCTCTTCTACTACCAGTTCCAAAGTCTATGGGACAGGATTGGAAAAGTCAATTGGCAATATAAATCTGTACTCGTTTTAATCTTTCTCTCAGATGGCCAGGAAGTTGCTGATGCCCAGAGCATTGCTGATACTCTCAGCAAAAGCTTTTACCACGCATCTAGCACTTCTTCATTCTCCATTTCTTAATCATCAAGACTCAGGCAGGGTGATCACCTCTTTCCTTTTGGGATGATTGTCTATGATTATAATTGCTTCTTTACACTGGTGGAACTTAAGCTGATTCTTCATTTGTATGGCATCACATCAGTCAGACCTAATTATATACACTATGAGATACTGTGCCATCTCTTTTCTGCTTCTCTTTTGTATTTTTCTGTCTGTTATTAACTGGATCTGGCAGGAGAATGTTTGTATTTTTTGATGTGTGGCACCAGAGTGTTGTTCTACTCTTCTCTAAGCCTGGGAAAGATCCCAAGATTCTTTGAAACTCCCATCCAGTTGCTTTTATGAGCTCTCTCTGTGAGACCTTAGTGAGGATGATTAATGCTCATCTTGTTTGGTTCCTTGAATTAAACAACTTTCTTTCACCCACCCAGTGTGGGTTTCATTGTGAACCACCTGATTTGACCTGACACGTCAGTCAGAGAAGCCTTTCTTGAGCGATAAAATCTTGTGTCAGTGTTTTTTTATCTTGAAAAAGCTTAAAATTCTATTTGGATGTATGACATTTTGCAAGATCTACACTTACTTGAGTCATGTGACCATTTGCTCATTTTTATGAAAAATTTGTTAATGGGCAGATGATTCCAAGTTTGTCTGGGTTTGACATTTACCTGTTCTTTCCTACAGGCACTAGAATTTTCTCAGGGCTATGACTCGAGTGTTACACTTTTCATTTTAAATATTAATGTCACCAGTGGACAACTACACTATACAGTTGCAAAACAGTCTCTTTGTCAGTGACTTCCACATCTCATATCAGTTGTCAAATATGAGGTATATTGAGAGGCATCTGCAGACTGTCCTCAATTGTTTACTGAAGTGGACTGCAGCAAGTTGCTTTAGTTTTTCTCTCTCTAAAACCTTTTACATGCACAATTTTGCTGCGAACAAGGTATTCATCACAATCTCGAACTGGTGAAGTTGTGTTTCCTGTGGCCCATGAGGCAAAGTTGTTGGGGCTTGTCTTTAACTGTAAGTTGACCTTTGTACCCCCAATCAAAGAGCACAAGTTAAGTGTACAAGGGCAATGAACATCTTTTATGTTTTTCTTCCATCTCTTGGGGGAGCAGGTCAATGTTCTATGCTAAAGATACATAGTGCTCTCATTTGACTGAAATTGGACGATGGATATCTGGCTCTGCCAGGACCTCGGTATTGAAGATGCTGGATCCTGATCATCATCAAGGGCTTCAGCTCTGCATGAGGACTTTCTGCATTTCCGTTGTCCAGAGTTTGTACAAAGAGTCTCATGAACTCTCTCTGCACATCTGCTGTTTGCAACTGTTTTTAGTGTATGCTTCAAAACATCGATCCTTACGACATTATCCCATCTGGGGTTATGTTTTCATTTCTCAGTGGCCATGCTTTTTCAGAACAGATCTGCCATTTACTCTTTTAGCAGTTGGATAAATTGGGTTTGTCCTTGGATGACATTGGTGTACCCACTGGTCAGCCCATCCCATCTTGGTTTATTACAATTTCCAAGTGTGACATGACATTGAGTCATATGAAAAAATTGGATGCTCCAGATTGGAAGTACCATCTTTTATTTGCTGAACATCTTTAGAACCATCCTTTTATTCCCATTTATACAGATGGTTTAAAACCAGGTGATTCTGTGGGCTCTGCTCTGGTTTGTTGTGGTTTGGTGGTTGTATACAGCATCCCTTCTGCAGTTTCTGTGTTCATTGCTTTTCTGTATGCCATTTCTCTAGCCCTGGAACACCTAGAAGCTAAGCAGTACTCATTGTACTATTTGTATAGACTCACTTAGCTCTCTGCTAACTCTGGAATCTTTTTTCATTAGTTCTCACCCTATTTTTGCTGATATTCAAAACTGAATGGCCCATTTTGCTTTCACATCTACTTCTATCCAGTTTTTCTAGATATCATCCACTTTGGTGTTTGCAGTAATGAGCTCACTGACACCTCAACTTAGTCTGTCTACTCTGATGCTATTAATACTATAGCTATTCCATTTGTGGATTATGGCCCTGTATTCAAGGCTCAGCTTTGTGCCAGTTGGCAGTCGACTTGGCATGAGCAACAAGAAAACAAGTTTTTCCATATAAAATCATTTATTGTACTTTAGTTGTCTTGTTTTTATTATAGTCAGAAAAAGGAAGTTATTCTAACTAGACTATGCATTGGTCACAGTTTTTTAACTCATAATTTTCTTTTATCTGTGATTGATGCACAAATGTGTGGTCTGTGTTACAATCAGGTCACAATAGGCCACATTACTCTCATGCTATTGTTACAACTCTGAATGATGGCACAATTTTAGTCATGTTTCATCCACAATTTTACCTCTGCTGGACCGTTACATTTGCAATGGTTATGGTAACACTGTCGACCTTAGAAATGTTTAAAGTTTTTTCAAGGGTCATTGGCCTTTCTAATGCTATTTATATTTTTAATTCAAAAATTAGAATGTTTTAACATGATTACTTTTCATAAATATTAATAATTTTACTTTTTTAAATTTGTTACCAGCTGTTTTGTGTGGAAAACCTAGTTGTTTTGCACCACAAAACACCAACCCAACCAACCAGTGCAATGAAGTGATTAAAATAAGGAAATAAAAAAAACAAACTTTTGATTTTGTGTAGAATATCATCAAATATATTGTTATACTTTTATGTGTAATTTCATGTTTTTTTATATTTAGTTGTTCATGATATTTTCAGTTTTTCTCTTTTACCACTTATTCATCTTGACTCAAGTCAATGTTATTCTCAGAACACATTACAGGTTTTTGGAAGACATATGCAATCTTTTATCAAAATTTTATTTCAACACAATATTGTAAGCCTTTAGAAGAGACATAGAGTATAATGGATATTTTGAAAATTTTCTATATCTTCTAATTACGCAAATTAAAAAAATATTTACAACTTAATTAACTAAAATATAATACTAAGAACTGAATGCAGTTTAAACTGTATCTCTATTTGTGACATACTAGAAATAGTTGGTAAACTTCCCTACAATACTAGTTAGTTAAATGTACACTATGACAACAGTTTGGTGCTGATTCCCAAATAACTTGTTGAATTACACTCTAATGGTTATTAAAATGTATATGTGACATCTATGTTAAAGCTATGAAACTCAAGCAAATCTCTTGAAGGTGGGAATGGCAGCTGTAAGGAGTTTAAAAACATTTTACATGTTTAAGTTGTATTCATTTAGGGTAATTTGAAATGAGCAAATCTGTACATTCCTCAGAAAAATTTATAAAGTGTTATTAAAATTTATAAGTATTTTGTACATAAGGAATGACATTTTTCCAATTGCTCTTTCTAATAACAGTTATTCATCTATAATAGTTATTTATACTCAAACTATTAAAATTGTTTGAGTGTAAGGTGGTTATTGTTTCAAATATAAAATTAAGTTTCTTCATATTTTATTTTTTTAATTTCATTTGCACAACTTCTAGAATCTCCGAAATGAATATCATTTTAACATATCTCTTACTACATTGTCTGTCTACTTCAATAATATTATATTATTGAAGACACAGAAAGCCAAAGTACAGTATTTTCATAACTGATTGGTTACATGATAATAGATTTGCAGTTAAAGTAGTTTTTAACGGTATTTTTTGAAACATACGACTTAAAACATAAACATAACTTTGAATAACACATTTTGATGTTAATTTTATTCATGTATGTTGATATTAAAGGTGTTTAATTAAACTTTGAATTAATGTAGTGACTTGTGCAGAAAAGGGCTTAATGAATTAAATTTTAATAGGTCATAACCTTGAGATATCCCCTTAATGTTCATCAATGAGAGCTGATGTTAATATGCTTATGCAGTATTGCAACAATATGACATAAAGACAGAACAGGTATTGTATGGTTGTAAATAAGAAAGGAACAAAGGTTGCTAGAGCAAAATGAATTTGTCTTTCTTTGCTATGTGTCATGTGAAGTCTTGAAATTTACAGAACAAATGATAAATCCAAAATAAATATTATAATATTGCAGAATATAAATGCATGATATATTCATGTATAAAATACATAAATATTAATAATTAAATAAGAGAATGAAAGCAAGCATTTTAATAGTTTATGATAATAAAGTATATCCCAATGAAAATTTCAAAAAAATTTAAATTTACAATTTGATATAAATATCACGTACTAAGAAAAATCTTTTTTTAAATAATGTATGTAATATGTTAAAACTTTTTATGAAGTCTGAAATAATTTAATCTAATAGTTTATTTTTGAAATTCAGTAAAGCAAATCATGCATCAGGTGAGATTTACTGACACATTCCTGGGTATTTAATTATTAAAGTATAGTTTATTTCATTACATCGTGCAGCTTCTTATAACAATATGGTAATTCATATTTACTGTTGTAAAAGTCAGGTATGTATAATATTTTTTATGGTAGTATATTGAGGAATCCATTCTGAACATTAACTTTCAAATTGGGCCAGCGGCATTTTTCCAAGTGAACATTAAAGCAGCTGAAGTTTTATACTCAACTGTAGCTGAGTTTGCTAACTTAACTCCAATTACAACACTTCTAGATATCTGTTGTGGCACTGGAACTATAGGACTCAGTCTAGCCAAGGTATGCTGTCATTGACGTTCATGATTAATATTATATTTGTAGTTCTTTACAAAAAATGCATTATTTTTTTATATGTATTTAAATTGCAATGTTTGCAGTTGTTTTAAAATTTTGGAATCCTTTTAAAAATTAATGATTCTTTCCATTTGTATTTTATAGTTGTTTTGTATTATGTGGAAGCCTATTTCATTTGAAAACACCATTCATTGTCTAGTCCATTAGGGATTTACAAGGATTATAATTTTGTTTATTCCAGAGCTTTTCATGGTGGCTGTGATACAACAAGCACAGAATTGGTTGGAAAAGTGTTTATATACAAGTCATTAAGCATATTTGCTCGGGTGTTTGTGCCTTTTAATAGCTAGGGAAAACTGATTACAATTATATTTGTTGTTAGCTATTAGTGTTATGTCAAATATATTTTTACACACCAAATTCTTCATCTCGCTTCTGTGTCTTTAGCCATTTAGTGATGAATTTTTAATGGCTACATGAACATATAAGGGTAAAATATTTGTAAAGTTAAAATTTTCAAATTTTTATTCACATATGAATAAAATCTAACTCATTTTCTTATACCATCTTCTCATAAACTAAAGAGATTGCAGAACTGAAAAAACAACAAACTTTGTACAGTTCACAAAGACTTCATTTGTTCATGGCCATGTTTGCATTAGTAAAAGCATCATCAGATTTTCTTTAATAAAATATTTTTACTGAATATTTTTCTGTGAACTTATGAATTTTGTACTGAGTTAGTGCAAGTGAAAGGTAATTTTAATGCAAGGAATAAAAGTACTTCATTACATGTTAGTTTTCATATTTCATTTGTATAACATCCAAAACCTGTAAAATAAACATCAAAAGTGTTTCATTAAAACTTTATTTTGTCTATTCTTTGACCTAAAACTCACTGTTGAAAATTGATTTGTGTACAATTAAAAGTTGACAAATATAAATAAAGTAGTTTTGTTTTTCTGGAATGATTTCAGAGAATTTGGAAACACATTTACTTTCTCTCAATCTTTAGCTTTACTGTGACAAAATTTTTCTTGTTTGTTAATCTTAGTATTAAAATGAATTAGTACCTCTCTCACTGCAGTCTTTATACCTTACTGTATTGTTCATGCTAATTTATTCTTATGACTATCTCCACCTATATCTGTTCCTCTATAACAGATTTGTTTTACTGGAGGAAATTGTACAAGCTGATATTTGGACCACACCCAACACAATTTATGTCACATTATTTACATGATGTAGTGGTTTCTTCCTCATATGGGTGTAAGATACTGCCCTTGTGGCGATTGTATATGTTCTGGCTTGATTGTGACAGTGGTGATGACTTCATTTTTTTGTGTTATTCTATTGCTTTTCAGGATCTATCTCATTATTATTATGTGGATCCTACTCAGTGATAGGTATTGCCTTGTAAAGTATGCTTTTTCTAAATATGCACTACTTATATGCAGACTAATAAATAAAATTCCTGGTAGCAATGATTTCTGTTGAGATGGGGTGTTTTCTTAAGATCACCTTGCCACTTTTTTTGTGGTACACAGCTATTCAATTCCATACATAATGTAAAATACTGGACTGTCACTTATGGACAATTAATGAGTAAAACATAAAGGGAATTCAACTCTTCCATGCTGACCACTTGGTTGAATAAATTACAGTTTGTTTGCTTTACCAAATGACACATCATTCATATGTGGATCTTACCCACCTTGTCAGTGTGGGATTCTAGATAGAGTGAGAAGAGGTGTGTTTTTGAAGTTTACATTTTTTTATGATAAAAATGTGTTTTAACCAATATTTATCTTCTCTCACACTATGCTGCTTTTCCTTCCCATGACAACTCTCAAAAAAGTAAATAAGGAGGGATAACATGAGCTTGCATACAGAACTAGTATAAGTGGCACATTGACATAGGTGGAGAGAAGCACAAGATAAAAAATTGCTGTGGGTGATACAGTGGGATATAAAGACTGGAACAATAGAGGTATAATTCATACCAATGTTTAGATGGGTAGAAAAGAATCTTTCATCGGGATGAAGCTTAAAATATGAGTAGAGGTGAGTATTAATGGAAATCTATTTTTTGTATAAGAAAATAAAACTTGTTTCTTTTTATTCTACGAGTCTCAACATTCTGACATTTTCATATCTGCTTATTTTTAATTTTAGTACCCTTTAAACTCTTCCTCCATGGCTCATGTTACTAAAAACTGGACTTTTAATACTTGTGGTGGGTACAGCACAGATAACTCATTTGATAAATTTTCGCTCACCAACAAAATAATAAACAAACATTAGGTCTCACTTTATTAAATTATAGGCAGTTAACTACAGTAGAAGAATGTGGTCTAAAGAGCTTATTAGATTGTAATAATATGGTACTGTTAGGTGGAGTTGTTGTTGTAAAATTTAATGTCTAATGTTTGTTACTTTGTTTAACAATTTTCTTATTCTTATAGTTTAGTTATTTTTATTGAATAAGATATAAATAATGAATATTTGACTTGCATTAGGGCTGAAATATACTTCATAATTTGTACTCAAAATCTTACTTCCTCTGCAATAGTTTTTCCGCATTATTGTTTCTCCAGAAACACATTAAAGCTCTTTTCAAATATACACTTTAGGACACAAAGAAATATATCAGGCAGTGAAGTATAATATCCCAAAAATACATTAATTTAACTGACTTCTTAATTAAGTTATAAATAGGTTTAATAAAATTATGTTATCTGCTTAGAGCAGAAAAAACATGGTTTAAATGTCTTAAGTAATAAACTGCATAACAGAAAGATTATCATGACCATTTTATTAAAAGCTTGTTTCAATTAATTTTCTTAGATTTTGAGAGTTAACACTCAGTTTTAAATTGGACTTTGCCAATTATTAGTGTTTATTCTCCTATAAAAAATAGTATTTTCTGCAATGTAGCTAGATTACTTTAATAATGTATTTAATTAATATTTTATTGACAGAAAGTTGAAGTTATTGGACTTGAGTGTTCAGCAGAAGCAATTGGAAATGCACGTATGAATGCTCATATTAATGGTGAGTAACGGTATATAAAACTACACCACAACAGCAAGTGAAACTCTGCTGAACCTTTTATCTGTATGCTAACCTTAATTGGATGCTTAAAATTAATAAGATATTTCCAAACGAAGAATATTTCTTGCAAGTTTGAATTAATTTTTCAAACACTCAAGCTAACTTAATGTTATGATCTTAAATGGCTAAAACTGTTGAAGCAATGGAACCAATAATTAATTTTAATGATGTTTTTGGGAGATAATTTAAATTTGTTAAGAAAACATTATGTAGTTTGTTATGAATATAAAATTGGAGGATGTAAAATAGCATAGCTTTCACCTACAACAAGTTTCGTACAACAGATAGGCTAGACGAAGATGAATAAATGTCTGTCATGTTATTTTTAATTATAGAATTAAATTTTTATTAGCTTTTGTACCAAATGCTAAAAAATAAAGACCCAAGTGGCCAAATATGTATGAACAAAAACATGCTTTGTATCAGAGGTTTTGTTTTCATAGTGCTTAAAGTCAGTCTATTGTTATTGTGGAAGTTTTTATTTTTTACAATGAAACACAGAATGAAAGTCAACAATATTTGAACAATAAGCAACATGGTTGCAAGAATGAAGACTTATTTTCAGGTACTGTAATATTTTGTCACCACTACTACAAATAGGTTTGATTATTGTAAATTCCACTTTGACTGAAACAACTCAGCAAGGTTTGGCCACAAACTTGAAATTTTGGAATTTAACACACATAGGGTTATTAATATTTTGTACAATTTCATGAAGAATTCATATACCATAAACAGGGGTTACTTTGAATAGTTTTTCAGTGGGAAAACTTTGTGTTATCAAAATATGGGGCTTCGGCATGCATACCTTTCTTTTGTGCAAGATTTTATATTGTACAACAAATATATGAAATATCTTGCAAAACTTTTTATGCTGTTAAAAGAGTGGAGCTAATTTGAACACACATCCATAAACTATTGATCAATCTCAGGTCGTATATGTGGCTATTTTGAATAAATTTTTGTGTTTTGAAAAAAATTAGTAAACCTTCCGAAGCAATATGAAATATTTTATATTGAAAAATGACTGGTTAATGAGACACTAAACTACATTATACTACTAACAGCATATCTTTTCCACATCTGAAATCCATGTAAACATCTGCTTATTGATAATTTCTCATTTTAACAATTTTATAAGTTTGATGATCTGTCTCCAAAAATAAATTTTATCTTTCACTCTTAGCTGTCTCCATCTTTTTGCTTTTCATATGGTAAAAACACTGACAAATGGCACCATCTTTTCTATGGTGGTAAATTTTTTCAGGAAATTTGAAATATTTCAATCATCCCAAACTACTGTTGATCCTGTTGCTGCGTCACCTTAACCAGTTTTATCTGCAGAACTGCATCCTACATAAGACTCCTAGTTTCGTTTTCTAGCTGTACATTAGGTTCATCTTCCAATCCACTCTGTTCTCTCCTTTTTAAATCTGGGTTTCACTATCAGGCTGCCTTCTTGATGGTCCTCAAACTGAGTCTTTTGGATAGGTTAGATCTTCACAGTAAATGCTCTTTCCTGGAAAAATAGTTTATTGTCATTGAGGTGACTCATCACCATGAACTCCCCTTCATGTCTTCAGCATACCAAAAACATCTTAAATGCTGTTCCTTATGTTTTGCAAGTCTTCCCTTGTATTGGCTAAATCTGCACCTGACAGTCTCTGCAAATCCTGAGATAGATCTAGAAGGAAGATGCCCAATTTCTTAAATATATTTCACAAGTTTATACTTACCTCATGGTCATTGGAATACAAGGAAGCATACAGTTTCTTTTTCAGCACTTGATCTTTGTTCAAGGTTTTGGCATTTTCTTTACCACTCTCTTTCCAATCATCCATGATTTTTTTTGCCAGTATTGTTGCAAGGATCAATGAAATGCAATTTCAAGTGTTTCCGTAATATCAGTTGCATTGTGTGGCAACCAAAGATGTTTTTCTGATCACCATGCCTTAAAACAGTTTCTGTAAAGTCACTATTTTCGCTCTCTTCAGTAACTACATTTCACCAGGCACTCATTTCACATGAGGTACAAACAAAGTTTATAACCAATTTGTGGAATGGCAAGTAACAAAAGACCTTGTTGGGCAGTGACCTGTTTTCTAGAAATCTTCATCACACAGGAAAATATTATTAGCTAGTTAAAAAATTCTCCATGCAGAAGAAGGCTGTTTCCTGTGTAAATTTTTCAGACAGCAGAAGAATGTTTCCTTTAAAAAATATACACTTTTCTACCACCTATGTGTAATGTTAAAATAATGAATAATTTACACTGTGTCAAAATAATGCTAGTTTAATGTTGTGTGTGACTTATGAATTATTCGTAGATAAAAAGTTCTTTTGACAGAAGATTGTTTGTTAAGTAACTTCTTCATACAGCACAAGATTGTTTTGTAAGTAATTTCTTTATACAGTAGAATACAGTTTCTTCCATTGCTTCTTCATGCTAGAAAATATTATTTTGTAGTTAACTTTTTCATGCAGCAAATGACACTTTCCCATAGAACTTCCTAGAGCAGAAAACTGTTCTCTGTCTTTGTGGTAGGTGATTTGGTGTGGCTCTAGGTTTGGTCTGAAATATAAGATTTCTCTGCTTTATTCATGATTAAATTTAAGATTACTTATCTGTGAATGTTGTCTTGATCATTAATGATGTTAACTGGAAATAACTTATTTTTTTTCTTGAATTCTGTTTAAGCATTTCAGAAGGGTTGCAGAGCAAAAACCTGTAAAGGTTTCTTAGAGACTTTTTACTTGATGTTTCACTGTCAAGCGCAGTACAGCTCTCTCTCAATGTACAAAGTAAAGAGATCAAACTCTGGCACCTGCCCAAACTAGAGGCCTCAGGCTGTTCCCAAAAAGAGCAAATGCATAACTTTCATTTAAGAGACTGCAACTAATAAACATGAACATTTGTTACTACTGCATTCTTTACTGATGATTGCAGACTAATATCAGATCAAAGGCAGTAAACCAACAAAATTAATTCAGTAATAGAACATGGTCATTTGAAAAATGTACAATTAACAGTTTAACATCAGGTTTTTGCTGAGGTTATAAACCTCAAAAGAGGTTTGTGGAAAGAAAATAAATATTCAAGATAGGTAGTGTGTATTGTTAAGTTTTCTTAGTATGTTGTAGGGAGGTATGAGGTTATTCCACATGCTTGGTGTTTGAGCTAAGATTGAGGTTTTGTTTAAGAGTGAATTACAACTTTCTAAATACTTATGATATGTAGATGGCAGATCAATGAGTCTTTTATAGGTGTTTTTAGTTTGTAAACAAGGAGATGATATGAAAGTCTTGTCACTTTTAGCTGCAGTGCTTCTCGTGATTGGTATACTTTGTTTGTGTCACATGTAATGACATAACCATATTTTGTTACCAGTCATATTGTAGATTAATAAAAGGGTTGCAACCTTTGACATAATACCTATTTTCTGTAGGTAATCTCAGAAAACTGTTTGGTAGAAAAATACTTCCTCATACAGTAGGAGATTGTTTTCTAGATATTTTACTCGTACATCAAAAAGTTATTTTCTAAATACTGTTTTCATTCAACATAAAATGTTTTTTCTAATAGATACTTTTTCATGCACCGACGTTTCCGTATAACTTCATCAAACAATATAGTATTTTTTTTTCCTATTCACACACAGAAGGTTGTTTCCTGATTAATCTCCTTTTATATAACAGAAACTTTGTTTCAAAATAACTTTCTTTATCAGCATAAGACCATTTCCTGGGTAAATCCTTCACACAACACTGGTCCTTAATATTATGCTAGGCAGTAGAATATTGTTTCCAGGGTCAGTTCTTTCTGTAATTAAAATATTGTTTCTTAAGGTATATTTTCATGTAGATATTTTTATCATTCCTTTAATTCAATTGCCAGTTAATTTAAACATTGTGGTTATAGATACAGAACTCTTTCAGCAATTGTAACATTACACAAAACTACAGTAAAGACGTCATAAATATTTTTATAAACTTTCATTACATTAACTATAAGCTGTGTAATTTATTATACAGAATGCTTCTACTGATAATGAATAAATTTGAGTGTGGATATTAACTGTTTTAGTTTATTGTTACAAGATTGAGATATTCTTGTTGAAATAGACAATTTTTTTGTTTTTATTTTAAGTGATATACCATTTGAAATTGAATCTAACCTACAAGTGTTATACTTTGCAAGATGTCCGGTACTTCTAGTTTACTAATTGCAAAAACCCACAAGGTTATTTATCAATGTCATTGCTTTTCATCTTAATGACTTTTAACATAGCTTTTATATATTAATTGCAGATATTCATAATGTGGATTTTGTTTGTGGGAAAGCTGAAGATGTGATTCATGAAGTAATTGAGAAGGCAGAATCATCTAATATTGTGGCTGTAGTGGATCCTCCAAGAGCAGGGCTACGTATGTATCACGCTTTTGTTTTATACACTATTGTTTCTTTCTTTTACAACAAGGCATTAAGGAAAATGTACACAAGAAATGTGTATTTCTGGTTTTGAGCTGTAGCTAGGGCAGATAAGTATCATAATCATGCAAATGCAAGGTTTACTTTAGCATATCTTTTAAACTACATTTTATATCTCCCACAGTGTAGTTTTAACCTGTTTTGTTTTATGTAGATTGTATGTGACACTATTTCGTTTTAGCTTTGTGGTTTTAAAATTTGTGAATATGCACACTAAGCCATATACTATAAAGATGACATGCTTGACATTTACAGATGATTTGGTTATTTACCTTAAGTGAAGTACAAACTAATTGATGTAAACATTGGCACTTCTTTTCAAAAATATCAGAACAACATCAGTATATTTATTCTATTATTGTTTTAAATAAAATTTTATAGGAATGAACAAGTGTGTGTGTGTAGACAGTCAGAGAGACGAGTTCATAATAATAAATAGTTTATTTCACATATCATTTATTCAAAAAAAATAATACAGCAGTTGCTTGATAGTTTTCTTTCTTTGTTACACAAGATTAGTATTTCATTTTCTCATGAGGAAGTTGAGGATTATGTTGCATCTATATTTGTTGTGAACATGTTGAAATATTTTGTTTGAAAGTAAATAGTACGAGCAATCATTGTCAAGTGTTTGTTCTCAACTGGATGGAAATCTTTCTTGTCATTACAGTTGTGATTGATACTTTTTTAACATAACATTCTTATCATAGCCAACTAGTTGGGGCATTTGACTCTTCACGTGCATTCTGGTTCACTGACCCTTTTCACAGCTTTGACCGACACTTCCCAAAGAGATAATATACCTGTCAACATCACAAGGTAATTTGCTACTGCCAATCTAATTTAGTAAATAAGCATTACATCAGTTCATTTTAGAAGTTTGAAAATTATGTGCTTAATTAACTCTCGCTGCATATGGGATAAAGAGAAACAAGAGTTTCTGACTGCTCCAGGTTATTTTTTGCTCCCCTTTGGGGAACAAAATTATAATTCAATTCAAATACCTACCAAGAAATAACACACATTGACTTGAAGAGGAAAGACAGAAGACTTTTGAAACGTTGTCCTCTACACTTGTATTTTCACAACAGGCAGTTGCCATCTATTCTACAAAGTTTCAACTAGAAATTATTGTTTTTCAGTATATATTTGTTAGTCATTGTAATATGTTTTGATGTAGGTAATTACAAATTTAGTATTTAAGAATAAGTAGTAATAATAATACACACACACAAGTTCATAAACATTTTCACATTTTATGCATCTTTACTGCTAAATATTGATCACTCTGGGAGGATAAAGAACATCCAAACACCATTAAAATCTTTTATATGAGCCCAGATTTTATACAGATACATGTTCTACATTTTCTTGCTCATTTATTACTTTACACAATTTTCATTGTAACTACTGTACCATAAACAAGCTGATAATTTCTCTTCTCTTTGTCCTCAAATGTGAAATTATGACAACCTCTGTGAGAAAGTTCTGGCAAATGATTCATGTAATCAGTGAGTTTTTGTTAAAGATTCTATTAGAAAAGAAAAAATAATATATATTTGGTAATTTTCAAAGTATTATGAATTTTTAAGTTCCACTCTGTCCCCATGATGGTAACAATGGTACAAATAGAGGATCTGTCCACTGTAGCGACTGGATTGGATACTCATCTGTAGAGGATGTGGTAGCCATTGCTCAAAGTGCACACAGGGTATCTTCTTTATATCTCTTTAGCTGACATTCCTTTCCTCCAGTTTGAAAATGACCAGGATCATGATGATTTTGACCAGTTATTTTCCTCACCAGGGTTTTCTTTAAGCACAGCTTTATCTGTGAAGGAAAATGCTCACCCTTCTAATATCTTCCTTGACACAGTTTCACAGATATATGGGTTTATTTCTCTTTCCCCTGCATCTTTCAACTCCTCCTATAATTTACTATGTGACACGCATAATAAAAATACTTTTTTTATTCTTTTGTCTGACATTATGGTCCATGCAGGCTCACTTCTTTGGAAAAATTGTGCACCTGTAATAACATGTCTTGTCTTCCTTGTCCAGTGGATTATTTTGTGTTTTACAGCCATTCCTTGTTTCTGTTCTTGATTCTCAGTTTCTGGATCTCTTTTACTTGTTTGGGGGCAAACCATTAACTTGTGTTTCCCTTTATGGTATTTGATATTCATACATTTGCCATTTTCTCAGCTCTTTCCTGCATTAAATTTTGTTGTTTCACTTTGTATATCTGAGATAATTCATTACACTCTGGAGAGTTTGAGAGGTTTGTTCATTCTATTCTTTTCACTATATTTATCCATACTTCATCTCCTGTCTCTTGGTTGATTTCTGTGTTGTTATGATGGGATGCTCTAGTATCTAATATACATACATTATGCTTGTCTAAGTGGTCTTCACTGTATATCATTTTTTCACCCAGATTGCTTTAGGGATATTCCTGATTCACTGGAGATCTTGGCCAAAGCATCACAGGATTAGTCCTCGTTGTCTACATTGGCTTCTTATTTTTCCTGACTTCACCATTTTGTCCCTGTTCCTAGGCCTGCTGAATCCATGTATTTCCTTCCCAGTCTTTTTTTTTCCTGTCCTCTCACTTTCAGATGTCATAGTCTTTGCTCATTTCATTACTGTCCAACATGTTTGGTCTGGGCTTGTAGAAGTCATCTACATGTTTTGTTTTTTGTTTCCTTGGAATTCCCAAATATATCAAGGAATGTCTTCTTGTTATTGACCTGTTGTCTGTGAAGTGATTTCTTGTCATTCTTTAATTCTATAAGGAGGTTTTTTTCTCTCCAGTGGCTCTTTTCACCTACACTGTAGATAATCAAGGTCAGTATTTTGAATGCCTTCTTACACATTCTGATAACCCCTTTTCTGGGAGTTTTTCATTTTTTTTCCCATCATGTCTTCCCGTTTTGTACTTTTCCATTTGACATTGAATCTGCTTCTTCTGTTTTCAATCAAGTCATGAAGCATTCACTCACCCTTGTTTATTAATTAGGGCTGAGGTTCAGTTAATACACAGGCAGTTGACTGCTCCTCACCCATTCTTGGGAGGACTTCTTTCACACCTGCATTATTTTGTGATAGGTTGCTTAGTTGATATGGTTTCTCAAGCTTTCCAGTTGTTTGTATTTATGCCAACCATATATTTTATACATCTGAGCATGTGCTTTATTTTTCACCATTTTTTTTCAAAATGTGTTATATTTTCATCACACAGGGACAGCTCACAGTGACAACATCACTAACAACAGGATTTGTCACCACCACTCACACCAGTCTTGGAGGAATAAATACATGCATTGCTCCCAAAAAATCTTGCAAGAAAAACAAGATTGGTTCATCAACAGTCTAATTTTAGTCCTGGAAATATTTCACAAAGCATTTCTACAATGCAAATAATCTACTCATCAGAGTCTTTTGCAGAGTATTCGCAATCAAAAGGAATGAGCACAATAAAGGTTTGGAGTGACAACATGCAAGAAATTTCACATACACTAGGTGGCTTAAATAAAACATGAGGACACCTCATAGAAAGTGATAATGAAATGTGTGGAAAGTTCATGGAAGAAAAAGAGAGGCTGGACAAGGAGAGACAATCAAATGAAAAAATAAAACTGTATTATGTACAAGACAAATTTATCACAAAATATGATCCCAGATCTTTAACGTAATTAATTCAAAAGGGATCTTACTAAAGAAGAACATGAAGCTCTCCTTCAGCAGTACTGCATCTCCTGGTAAAATGTATGTAAAGAAATTATAATAAAAATAAAATAAATGTATGAGAAAAGCTAACTCAGGGAAAATGACTACTAGAAACTTCTTCTAAATACCATAAATGAAGAGAAAACACCATATGAAGACTTTTTAAAAAGTTATAATTGATTTGAAGAATTCTTTAACTATCAAAGTATATCACCAGAAGACTTCTTTGCAAAAGTAGGACTCATCACCACCAAACAAATCAATAAAATGAGAGGCTTCATCATCTGGGTACTTACTAACACTGAAAACATTTTGATGACAAACCTCATAACAACAATCTTGATGCCTGTTTATAGTACAAGATAAGGTAAGGTGATATGAGTAACTTCCATTTCCAAAACTGCACCAATGCAACGTGCACTGTAGGTCATGAACTCATAATTAATTTTGCTGATGTACAGACAAAAAACATCAACAAGAAGGTTCAAAATGAGAATCTGACCTCAAGTATGGCCAACCAGAGGTATACCCCAACACACTCTACTTCATTGCCTCAAATAATGACTTAAGTACATGGATATCACCTCAAAATTAAAACGCACTAAAAACTCGCTGTTTCATTTTCGTATTTTGTCAATGAATAGCACATATTGTAGAAGTCACTTAAAACTTGCTACTTTGACCTTCTATAATATCAAAGCCAAAACATTTAGCTTTTTATGTCATTAGCAAAAGAGCAGGCATGAACAAAGTTACAAAACATATATGGCAGATTTCACAAATGAAGATGATGAGCCATCAAGGAAGAAAAGAGGAACAATTTTACAAGGAGGAGTGGGACATCAAAATATAGGACAAAGTGAAGATGAAAACAGAGACAGTTGTGCCAGAAACACCACAGCCAACATTCCAACAGAAATTTAAATTATTGTCCCAACCTCATACAGATCATGAAGACAAATCAAACTTACCTTCCAAGGACTAGGATTATCAGCAATAGACATAAAACTTGAAACTTATCAAATTCTCATCAGCTCGTGGATGGATCCACCACTATCCTCATTAGGTAAAAAAATTCATGTTGTAAGTTTATTCCTCAACTGTGATTTCTTTAAAGTTATCAATAGAATGTATATGATTCACAATTTAAAATGCTTTTGAAAACAATTACTAGTAAAAAGTAGAACAAATGTAGAAACCAATTCTGATGCTCACTATCTTCTTTGTTTTTGGGAAACATCATGTGGATTTACTGGTATGTTTCATAATAGATTTGATGTGTATAAAGTGCCATTCAGGTTGATAATTACATAATAAATCCATTTCTGCTTTGCTTGTTTAAATAACGTGTTAATTTTGATAATATTTTACACTGGAAGTGATATTTCATTTGAGAGAGCCTTTCTTGTAAGGTTCTTGCAACATAAAACCTAGGTTGGTTTTTGAAAATTTAGAAGAAGATGATTTCCTTTGATATGTTTCAAAACAAAGAAAATGGAGGTGATGATTTGAGAGAATGTAAATTTTCCTATCATGTTCTTCACATAAGAGGTGATGTTTGATAAAATTTTTACATAATCTGTTCTATTAAAAGCTGAAAGGTCAGCTGTGTCAAAATGACAATAGCGTAAATAATGATTGATTCAATTGTTCTGAGTGGATGTGGGTAATGACAAGAAACTGTAAAGAGTTTCCATGGTGTTATTATAAAGGAAGTTATTAATACTGTTTCTATATAAACACTTGCATCATATAATTTATGAAGAATCTGGCTGGTTCTGTAAAGTAAAGGTTTGTTCTGAATAATGCTATCAAGTGTCACTTTTTTACTTGCTGTGGTTTATTAGTGTGTATTGAGAAAAACTCGTATCTAATGAAAAAAAACATCTTTGGTATGAAAATAAAAGATGTGGCTGAAAAATATTGAACATGTAACTTTAAGGTGTTTTTTTATATTATTATTTTCAGCAGACAGAGAAATGCTTGTGTCACATTGATTTAGATTTTTTTGTCCAATATTTTTGTATTAGTCTTTGCAGAAAGATGGCTTACGTGAAATTTTTGTAACTATATATAAAGTCCAAAATTGTATGTGTGTGGCAATGTCAGTACTAATATAACATTGTCTATTTTTTCTTAGTAAATTGCTTAAATTTATAACTATCTCAGCAACCACAATTTCATTTTAACAAATACTTCTTTTTATGCAAATATCAGAAGCAAAGTGAAAAAATGCATAAAAAATGCGTGAAATTTAAAAAAATGACCATTTATGGGTCACTAACTCGTGGAAAATCAAGGTGAAGAGTTTCCTGAGATCTTATTTTTTTTCCTCTGTAACATACCTAAGTGTACAGATAATATTAATAACCTATAGGTAATAAATATGATGTGTAGATTTACAAGAATTTACACGTATAAAGTTTTCAAATTGATGTGAATAAATAGGATTGAAGGATGCTGTAAATATTACCCTATACAATGGAGAGTGTGGCGATTCCTTTGGTGATTGACATCTGTCTGTAATTAAAATATTGACACAATGATTGTGGAAAACAATGCCACAGAGGTTTCATTACAGCTTTTCAATGATATGTGATCTACCAAATCCATAAATGGCCACAGAATTTCTCGAAATCGTACAGAGCTGAGTCTCAAGTTGACTACAACTCCTGATTACAAAGAGACCATAAGTCTTTGGACACAAACACCTACTTAGAACCAGAATATTGTGTTTGTCTTAAGTGATTGATAACTCCAAACACAATCAGGAATACATTGTTTTGCCACATATATGTTCTTAATAGCAAAATGAATATGCCAAATCAGTAATAAGATACAGTATTTCTGAGGTAAATCTGAATTGCTAATAATAACCTGGCTGGAATTGAGAAAAGTGCACTGCCAACATGTTATTTAATGAGATGAAGAGCATCATGGGGACTGACACAACCATTACTTAATATGTGCAACAGTAGAGAAAATTATGAATGCACCTTTATAGCTAAAATTTGGCAATTTATTAGAGTTAACCAAACATTTATAGTTCTTACTCCAGCTACATTATACTAAATTTCTAACCTTTCTTCCCATCTTTAATTTGTTTTTGTTAAATATTGTTGGTTTAAAGTGAGAGTATTTGCTTCATTACCTTGCGAGATGGAGGATTACATTGTTTTTTTTTTACTTTGGGGAGGGATAGTAAATTGTTTAAAGATTCTGTTAGTGACCTTATGACTGTGGCCAACAAAGAGATAATGGAGAATATTTCAAGAATGACTCAAAGCAGTGCAGGTTCACTTTTTCAAGGTTTGTTTCTAGAACACAGATATTATAGATGGTTTCATCAAGTTTAACTCCTGTGGAACCTTTCAGTTTGACTACTATGTGTGTGTCCCGTCGAAAGATATCAAGAAATGCAAGTATTTTAAAACCTATAAACACAGCCCGAGTTGTACATGTAATAACAAAACCGAAATAAAAATATTGATAAGGCTGACGCATTGTTTTAGACAATTGGAGAAGCCTTTAAATAACATGAACATGTTCAGTGCTTAAACATAAATTTATAGTTTTCTTTTATTTAATCCTTTACAGTTTGCTGATGACACTTATATTCACAATAATTTTGGTAATCGAGGTTTTCTTCAAGGTTTACAATAAGTGATAATAACATATTTATAAGATAATTTTAATCCCATGAACCAAGCACTCACCAAAAGACATTTGTCTCCATTTTCATCTAAGTTATGATATATAAATTGTGGAAATGTCACAATAAAGAATTTTAATAGCAGGACGTAGAGAGTGAAGAATTTTTTCACCCAATATATCATAATCACTTTCTTTAACTTTGTGAACCATGGTGGTTCATAATTACAGGCAAGAGCTTGTAATATACTACACTTTGAAACTTCTATTTTAGCTGATCCTCTAAAAGTAAAAAAGTATATACATGTATCAAATGAACAATAAAAGAAAACCAATTTGTGATATTAATATTCAGTAAGAGACTACTATTTATTTGACTCTTAGAAAATGCAAATGAAAGTTATAGATTTGATAAGAAAATATATCTATATGTTAGTAAGTTTTTTTTGTTTTGAATTTCGCGCAAAGTGTAAGACTAGAGAGAATGTGACGGTCAATCCCACTATTCGTTGGTAAAAGAGTAGCCCAAGAGTTGGCGGGGGGTGGTGATGACTAGCTTCTTTCCTCTAGTCTTACACTGCTAAATTAGGGACGGCTAGCGCAGATAGCCCTCGAGTAGCTTTGTGCTGAATTCCAAACACAAATTAAATATTCAAATTTCTTTAAACCTGTAAGATAAAAGTTATGTGGTGCAGGAAATTTATCAATTTTGAGGTTCCCAGCTTTTTACTAATAATTTCAATACTTAATATGATATCTTTCACATAAGTATTTTTCGAATACATGAAAGATGTCATTGGTTCGTAATTGTTTTGTTAGTTTTGAATTTTCGCACAAAGCGACTCGAGAGCTATCTGTGCTAGCTGTCCATAATTTTGCAGTGTAAGACTAGAGGGAAGGTAGCTAGTCATCACCACCCACAGCCAACTCTTGGGCTACTCTTTTACCAACGAAAAGTGGGATTGATCGCACTTTATAACGCCCCCAAGGCTGGTAGGGCGAGCATGTTTAGCGCGACTCGGATGCGAACCCGCGACCCTCAGATTACGAGCGCATACCTTAACGCGCTCAGCCATGCCGGGCCCTGTTCGTAATATCTGTGCTATCCTTCGTAAAAATTTAAGAGACGATAATTTGTAAATTTACTATATCATAATTTTTCGATAATATCTCTCAACTTTTTTACACTTCCAACTCTTTACATAAATATTTCCTATAAAATAATTTTTTTCCTCCTATACGTATATTCCCCAACACAAATGTAAGCATGAAATCTTTAACATTTACAATTTTATTTAGCTCCATCAAATGTACTGATTCGTTCATCTTTTACCGTGGTGTAGTTGTTGACTTTGTTTAGATCACATAATTAACAGAATCGCTCTAGGACATGTGGTTTAGTTAATTACATGTTTTGTTCTTGAAATACTTCAATATAGAAGAATATGATGCTGATATAATAACAGATAAACAGGGGTAAACAATATAGTTCTTGTTTGATACAAGACCTCCCAGGACACTGTTTGCTGCATCTGTGTTAAAAGCACTCCAAATAAAGTCACCACTCAGCAAGTAAGTCCTTGATTCATTTTAGCAAATGCTGTTAATGTAGATGTGACTGGAGAGGCACATCTCTCACGAAAAGCAACCAGATAAGATAATGTTTCGTACTATCCAAACTGCGAATATCCAAATTAACAAGTAGTGAATGTAGCAATAAGAAATAGCTCCAAAAGATTGTTAAGCGTCATGATCAGTGTGACTGGAATTTACCACAGTTAACATAAGCTAAAAGAGTCATTAGTTGAGAAACCAAGAAATGGAAGGAAGTGTTAGCCTCTGCTTTACAAGTCATTGGTCATTGGACATGGTAAAATCGCACTCAATCTGTTGGTTTAGAAGATTTGATAGAGTTCATGTTATGCTGAACAAAGTGTCACACAAAGAGCAATCTGTGTTCCGTTTATCGTCAGTACTTTTTATTAAGGTGAACATAGCCATCTGCTTTGTATCGATTTACGTTCCTTTGAATGTTGTCGGGTAAAGAACCAGATCATATAATGTTTCAATGTTTCTTGTGTGAATGAAATATCAGAGCACGAGATCAGCATTGGATAATGAAGCAAAGTCCATATGCAGTTAACTTGAATCAAACAGCGATGAATATGAAAATATGTTTGACGTAAAAAATTTTTCTATCCTCTACTCGACTTTAAATAGGGC
This sequence comes from Carcinoscorpius rotundicauda, assembly GCA_011833715.1. NCBI lineage: Eukaryota > Metazoa > Arthropoda > Merostomata > Xiphosura > Limulidae > Carcinoscorpius > Carcinoscorpius rotundicauda. The sequence goes on along the minus strand of CM022393.1, from coordinate 122,852,453 downwards.
TCAATAAAGCTATATCTAAAGGCCTTAGGTAAATATGGCGACTGTTTGAGGTACTAGTGTGAATAATTTCCAGCTCTTTCGAAAGCGAAATATAAAGGTTTGATCCTTTATGGGCTTCAGATTAGTACATTGACCTCCAATGAACAGTTCAAAAAAGTGTAACGGTTTTACAGTTTTAGATTTATTTTAATGCCTGTGTTTGTTTCTGTATAGTGTTATTGTGATTTGTAGAACAATCTTGTGTGTAAAAAATCAACTATACTTTTTGACGACTGTGCTTGAAGATTAACGAAATTTGTTTAAACCGATTGACTCCTATAAAAAGTGTGATTATTCGAGATTGGCTAGGTACAGTCTCGGCGGCTGTAACTATGATTAATGTCTACTCATCATAAAACTACAGAATTGGACCAGGAGGGTTTATAGATTTCAAACATTACAATAACGAGACAATATCAACTCAAAATTAAATTACTCGTGGTGGATTTGAATCGTCGATAAATTTTCATTACTAGACCGGCTACAAGACTCAGTATTGTTTGTAAATTTGTGAAACTTTTGTATATAAAGCATCATTTGTAATAACTGTTTTTGTTTTGAATTAAGCAGAAAGCTACACAATGGGCTATCTGTGCTCTGTTCACCACGGATATCGAAATCCGGATTTTAGCGTATAAGTCCGCAGACATACCGCTGAGCCACTGGGGGACCTTAGTAAAAACCGTTATTAGAAATTGTAATGTTTTTTTAAGTTTCTAAAATAAAACATTTTTGTGTTGAAAAGAAAATTCTGTGAAGCAATCTTGTTGACAAATACTACATATTTGACACATAATACCATTTAATTAACTACTAAATCCAAAGTCATATTTTTGGTTATTTGAAATAGTAATACGTTAACATACATGATATAATTACAAGGATACTCGTTGAAAACAAATAATAATAGGTAACGTAATAAACTTGAAACTTCTGTGCAAGTTCGGAATCAAAGACAGAATCGTAATAAATTTAAATTCAAATTTACATTTATTAGTGACAACAAGATTTGATGATGTCTGATTATCAAGTTTTTCTTGAAAAAGCCTCCCTCGAACACGTGGAAAAAATATAACAAAAATGAATTGCTTGAAATTGTCGAAAATTTAGAATTAGAGGTTGAAAAATCAATAAGAAAAAATAAACTAAAATGTGTATTAATGAAATATTAGTCACGATAATTTGTTCTCTGAGGAAATATTGAAGGAATACTTTTTGCTGAGTGATAAAGATAAACAAGAAATCCCGTTGAAAGAAAAAAAAATCGAGATCGAAGAAGCACGCATCGAGGCCTAAAAAGAGAAAGAGCAAGCCCGTATGGAAGTGGAGAGAGTTGGTTGGTTGTTTTGAATTAAGCAGAAAGCTACACAATGGGCTATCTGTGCTCTGCCCACCACGGGTATCGAAACCCGGATTTTAGCGTGTAAATCCGCAGACATACCGCTGAGACACTGGGGGATAGGAAGTGGAGGGAGAAAGTAAACTTCTTGAAGCCAAACAAGCCTGTATCAAAGCCAAGAAAAAGTAAGTGAATATAGAATCAGAAAAAGAAATTAGGTTGAAAAAAAATAGAAATTAGATTATAATCCGATATACGAAGATAAAATGTCAACTTAACTCAATCGATATATGTAGGTACCACCATTTAACGGAGATTAAATTGGTAAATATATCTTATATTTTGAGACAGTTGCTCAAACCATTGGATGGCCCACAGAAAAGTGAACATAATTATTATAAAGTACTATGACTGGTAAAGCACAAGAAGCTTATGCCCCTTTCCCTTTCTGACCAAACTACACCAATTATGAAAAGGTTTAAGTAGCTATCCTTAAAACATAAGAGTTGGTACAGGAGGCTTGTCGCCAATAGATTCAAGGTTATTGCTACAAAGAAAAGCAAACGTATGTGGAATTGCTTGCAATAAAAGAGGTTAATTTTGAAAGATAATGTAATTCTGTGCATAATGGCAACAGTTTCGACAAATTAAGACAACTATTTCTAACTGAGGAATTAAAACGCTGAACAACGTAAAACGTATTTGGAAGAAAATGAAGTTCAAACATTGCAGGAAACAGTGTCGTTTTCGAGGATTACACTTTAACTCAAAAAATCACTTTCATAAAAAAAATTCTTGCCATCTTAGCAAAAACCAGTTTCTGTCCAATCCACCAAAGTTTATGATTCTTTCAAAACATACAGCTCCTATGATTTGAAATCTTCAGTCAACGATAAGTCTTTTTCAAAACCATCAAAGCCTGTCAGTTATTTCTGTGAAAAGCCTAGTCATGTGATGTCTGATTGTAGGAGTTTCAAAAAGGAAAAAAAGGCAACACCCAGTACATTTATGTCCACTTATGGACATAGTTTCACCAATTCACCATATTTTCTTGATTTAGCCACTTATTAAAAGGCTGATGTAGTTAGGGAAGGTTTTAGACACTGATTCTGTGTCTTTGACAAATCATATTGCTAATTTCATACTTGTAAAAATTTTATGTGATGCTGGGACAGTTAGGTCATTGTTGTTGAAGGTGTATCGCCTTTAAATTCTTGTTCTACTACTGTAGATTCTATTACGGATCAGAATATTGAGGGTGGTTTTATTATTGTTCCTTTTCATAACATTTGTTTTACATCAGATATAGTTTTGGAACCATTTGTGGTTAAAGTCAGACCTACTCTGCTAAATCAGAATATATCATTATTGTTGGAAATTAAGCCAAAAATAAATCTTGCACATTTGTTCAGAGGACAACATTGTAGATTTGTAACAGAAATGTTTTGGTTCTGACATGAATCTAGTGAATTATCCGACTGGCAAGTAATTCAATGTCAATGATAAACGTGAAGGATCTGGTTCACAAAGTGAAGTTCCATTTGTCAAAAGCAAATTGATCGAAAAGTAAGAAAAATGATCCATAAATCTCTTCACTATTGAAATATACACTCCCAAAATATAAACTGGATAAAGTTTCAAATTGTTACTTTGGCAAAAATGATGTACTCATGAAAACAGTCTACCAATTGTAGTAGCTTCAGAGGACAGGTCTATAGTTTATCAAATAGTTGTTTCAAAAGCATATTATTCAGAAATATTGAAAGTAGCCCATTGCCTTCTCACTGGAGGTCATTCAAATGTGAATAAGACATACGACATTTCTTTTATCAGAAATTAGGCTAGATCTTTCTTACTTGTCGAAGACTTGTCACACATTTCAGTTGGTTAGAAAACCTAATAAAAATTCTATTACTCTTTTAAAACCTATCCTACCTTTCAATGAATGCCTAAATAGTTAAAATGATGCCTGTGTTAAGCCAATATGATAACATTTGTGTTAAAGCACTTTTATGTGTGGTGTAGTTTTATTATTATTAGAAGGTTATTATTATTGTGTTACGTACTGTAATGACTTCGAAATTGTGTAATTCTTTGACAATGTATTGTGTTGTTATAACTATATTTATATATCTATGTATAGATGTAGTCTGAGACGTATTTAGGATTTCGTCGCCCCTAGGCACAAGGTTAGGTTGATACTTTTGCCCCCCTCTGTGCCACAACTTGCACCAAGCTTCACCATCACAACAACAAAGAAACACAGTTGTTATCATTTAAAATCAACACAACGTTTATTTTCCAACACAATAAAAAATGAAACATCAAAATCAATTATCACTAAATATTATTCTGCGGCTGAATATACAGGCTTTCTCCTCGCCTTCTGTTCCGAAAACATGTTTATTGCATCGGCATAGTTTATTCTACAAACAATATCACTTTTAATGGCGAGGAGTGACAGGGCATTTAGTTTATCTTCTGCCATTCTTGATTTCAAGTAAATTTTCACACGTTTAAGAGACGAGAAAGATTTATCTGATGTACAATTAGTTGCTGGAATGCACAGAAACATGCGTATAGCAATATCCAGGTTTGGATATACAGTTTGAAGTCCTTTAGCTCGCAGATTTCTGTATACTGCTAACGCAGAAGAGTCATCATTTTGCACTTTCATACTCTCAAGATGTGCGCGGAAATGTAGACATTTATCTACGAATTGAAAATCCGAATTTTCGTATATGCAATTTCACAAAACAAAATGCGTTATTAGGCCAAGATAAAATATTTTTTGTGTAGGCGTAGCACACTGATTAGTAGGTAATTCATTGTTTGGTGTGTCAAGATGAGTAAAAAACATGTTGGGGGTTGTGAAAAACACAAATAAATGAGGTGAGGGCGGATGGGTTGATGATGTGGGGGGTGAGGCGTATTAGGTGGGACTCAGGGAGGGAAGGTTAGAAATCTTTTAAACTTGAAGCGACCGACCCGACGGTGTGGTGGAATAGTGTGTGTGTGTGTGTGGGGGGGGTCCAGATTCAAGAGGTTATTGGGGCGGCATAAATGGCAGGGGGAATTAATAACCAGGGACTACATTTTAAAATGGTGTCCATTCTTTTTTTTTTGGTCAAAATTTGCCGCACCCTAAAATCTGCCGCCCCAGGCACGTGCCTTGTGTGCCTATGCGTTAATACATCCCTGGATGTAGTAGTTAAAAATAGTCTAACGCCTATTTTAATTTTCTAAAGAGGGAGATTGAAGAGATATACTGTCTTACATTTGCATTTGTGCCTACACTTGTTTCTATATAACTTTCGTTTCTGCATCTTACACGTATTTTTGACTGTATTGCGCAAGTATCACCTGTTCACGAGATCTGTAGAACGTTCTTCATTGTAAAAATTAACAATACTTGTTTGACAGCTGTACTAGGTCGTTATCGAAATTTCTACGAACTCCTCGCGATTACCATAAGAAGCAGTTAACCGAGAGACGAGAATAATATCATTGGACAGCTAAGTCAGTGTGCTATTGTCTTCACAAGCTATAGCTGTAATCAACACATATTAATAAGAAAACAGAACTGGAGTGGAAACGTTTATACGTTTTTATTTTTACGAGGACACCTAGTATCTTCATTGGTAAAGAGTGAACTTGTTAGCGGTGTAAGCTCACTCAAGAAATGACAGTACAAACTCAGAATGTATTTGCTCTTCCTAGACTTGGATTTATAAAGGATTTAGTTCTAGACAGGATAGTATGTTTTCTCTTATAGCGAAGCCGCAACTGGCTATCTACTGTATCCACTGAGGGAAATCTAACCCCTAATATAAGGATAGTAATTCCAAATACTTATTGATGTTCAGCGGGGGACAAGACCACATATAAGGCTCAATAAAGTTTGTTAGTTTGTAAAACTCTTATATATAGCTCATGCTTTGTAATAACTACAAGTAATAACCATTAATATAAATTGTATTGTGTCTTATGCTTGTATATTAAAATATATTTGTGTTAAAAAAGGAAATTGTGTGTGTATCAATGTTGTTGACAACTATCATCAATTTGATATATATTAATATTTAATAAACTTTTAAATTCAAGTTCAAATTTCCGGTTATTTGAAATAATAATACGCTATTTACAAATTTTGGGAAACAACAAGGATCCAAATTAAAACAAATGTTCAAAACATGTTCGATAAATACAATGAGTTGGATTGTAATACGAGTTTGAATGTTAATTTCTTTCACTTATATATTGTCTCTTTCCCTGAAACTCTTGGTGCCGTCAGCGACGAACAAAGGAAATTATTTCATCAGTACATCTTAAATGGAGATATCATGGAAGGAGGATCATCACCGAAATGACTGATTACTGCTGTTGGTCATTGAAACAAGATGCTCAAAATGCAATACATAAAAGTAAAACCACAACCTGTAAATTTGAGAATAAAAGACGTAAATTAACAAAAAAGTCAGGATGATTGAGAATGCACATTCGTTAGGCATAAATATTTTCCCTTTATCTTCAATTTGTTTGTATTTTTAAAAAATATTAAAAATATTAAAATAAAAAAATGTTCATTGTAGTAACCGAAATAATAATTCCATCTATGTAAGTGTTTGTTCACATCTTGATTTGTGAACAAATCTTTATGCAATAGAATAAAGTAATTATTATTTTCATAATCTGCTGAATTATAGAAAACCCATTATGAAAACCGTAACAACTTTTATAAAGTTCAAATTGCAGGCCTGTATAATTAATTACACAGATTATATGATAGTCACTGAGGCTTCAGACGGTATTAAAATTTTTATTAACGTAAAGCAAAGAAAAATTTTTCTACCTTTTAAGGTCATCTTGGTTAATAAAGCCATCTTGAGATATACTTTTACTTCAAGTGGGTTTCTCGTCGTCATTAAACTGAGACTTTGCCAATCGGGAACAATTTCTGAGATAGAAAATAGAATTGATATAGTTCCCAATGACAGGGAAACTTCTGATGTGTCACCTAATTACAAACAGTGATCCCTCCAGTGTTTATAAACTGAACACCAAACAACACAATGGGGTATCTGTGCTCTGCCTACAACAATATCGAAACCTGAATTCTAACCTATTATTCAGGTATATGCTTGATTTTCACATAAAGTGTTGGTTAAGAAATTATTAGGTACCTGTTATTTTAAACATTCACACAAGATATAATATTTATCTTCTCATATGAGTGTGGCTAACCACACTTTTGAAACATACACAGTGAACTTTACAACTGACCAGTTAGGTTGTTCCTAGATTAAAAATACCATAAATCCATTTTCTATCTGATTTTTAACCCAAATTAAAATACACCCAGTATAATAAAATATTGATGTAAGTATCGTCGAAATGCCATAGTTTTAATCTTTTTCTTACAAGTACAATACCCTCATCCTTTCCCCCACAAGATCTTAACTGGTATGAGTAGAAGGCTACCATTATATGTTATCCATCGTACGTTTTCGTATTTATACAAGTCTGATGATAAATTCAAAAGTGGTTTTAACCCCTTTCTTGAGAGTATTAGTAGGTCCGACTCGGCTGATGGATTAAAAGGCAGAGACAAGACATTAGGTCTTTTTCCACTGAAGTCTAGCATTTACAATCTGAGAGCTTGTGTTATAAATTTAACTTTTGCCTAGCTGAAATGTTTTTCTCAGAGATGAAAGTTTGCACCAGACTTGAAATAATTTGTCAATAATTAATTTTTTAAAATATTTTTCGTGTCTTTTCGAATCATTTTTACATCGGAAGGAAAAACAAGATGAAGATATATTATAAGAGATTTAAAGAAAATTTGATATTACCAAGTAAATCAGATGAAGTATTACGACTTTGACTAGATGTTTTGTTGTTACTTACATTTTTTCCCTGAAGATTAGTTTATTATAATTGTAATAAAAAAACACTACATACTGAATTATTCTGTTTCATGCATATGTTTAAACTAAATGTATAAATTATTATTATTATTATGCCTCTCGATTCCATAAAGGAACATAGGGCCGCAATCACTTGTGGATTCATCAACAGGCTGGTTTTTTTTAAGTGAGTAGATTGTTAGCCTACTGCACAACCCCCGACCAGGAGGATAAACCTTAGCCGTCCATAATTTTACAGTATTAGACTAGAAGGAAGGCACCTAGTCATAACCACTCACCGCCAACTCTTGGGCTACTCTTTTACCAACGAATAGTGGGATTGACCGTATATTATAACGCCCCCACAGCTAAAAGGGCGAGCATGTTTAGTGCGACTGTGATGCGAACCCTCGACTCTCAGATTACCAGTCGCACGCCTTTCGCGCTTGGCTATGCCGGACCCAGTGTATAAATATGTTACTATTATCAACAATGCTTTTGAATTGCAACTGTAATAATTAAAAACAGATAGTAATTAAACTCCGATATGGGTTCGCGGTAAATTTACGAACTTTCAACACTAAAATCCAAGATATTTATTGTTAAATATATAGCGTTACTCTACTTCCTTACTTTTTACGGATTCGTCGTCAACATAAAGAAAACAAATTCATTTGATCGAAAATCGTCAATTAAAGCGAGTAATTCCATACTGAGTACTGTTACTCATACTGTCTTCCAATTCACAACAGGGATTGCAGTTAAACATACAGTCTTTCATTTCCAATTCTCAGTGGTTTTAAATATACCTTCGCCCTCCGGTTGCATATCAGTACATCTTCGAACTCACACCACTAGAAACTGAGTATTGATAATCGCGGTAGGCAGAGAACAGAGAGCTCATTGTGTAGCTTTGTGGTAAATCTAATAAGGCAAGCTTTCAAAGCCGGAAAAAGGAAACGTCATTAGCGAAAAAGCCCCCCAGTGGCTCAGCGGTATGTCTGCGGACTTGCACGCTAAAATCCGGGTTTCGATACCCGTGGTGGGCAGAGCACAGATAGTCCATTGTGTAGCTTTGTGCTTAATTCTAAACAACAACAACATTAGCGAGAAAAAGTCAATCAAAAGCAACCCATATAACTTACGGTAACTTAGTGGAGAAATTTTATATGCAAAAAACGGCTCTTTTGGGATCAGAAAACACTTCAAATAGAAGTGCCCAAAAGAGCCGTTTTTTGCATATAAAATTTTCAACAAGTGGGTTTCTCGACATCACTGATAGTGGAGAAATTGTTTATTCTGGCTAAATTTGCGAAAATTCAGACCGCTCACAAAGAAACTTTAGAAAACTGAGTGAAGGCACATTCCAAGACGTGAAGAAAAGAATAGAAATATTAGTGATGTCCAGAAAACCCACTTGTAGAGAAATAAATATATACACACATATGTGAAAACGACTCGTTTAGGTTGAAAAAATATTTCACGTAGAGGAGCGAAGAATGTTTTGACCTACTTCGATCGTCGTCAGATTCACAAAGAAAGAAAGAGGTAACTGACCGGAAGCTGACCACATGTTGGAAGGGGTTGTGTACTTGAGTGTCGGAATGTAGAGGGCGTTGTTAGATGTTTGAATATATAATTTAATATTATTTATTTTATTATTTTTAGTGTAGGTATAAAGGCGTTTCTTTATATTGTTTTTTGTCGGGTTTAAGTTGTTGTATAAGTAAGGCTTCTTTAATTTTGCGTTTGTTTCTTTATTTAGTATTTGAGTGTTTTCTATGGTTATGTTCTGTTTATTTGATTTGCAGTGTTCGAAAACGTGTGAAAGTGGCTTTGTGTTCTTTGAATCTTGTTTCCATTTTTCCATTTGTTTCTCCAATATAGAAGTTGTGGCAGTTATCACATTGTATTTTATAGATAATGTTGGTGTGATGTTTGTCAATGTAGTTTTTACATAATATAGACCTTAGTTTTGTGCCTGGTTTTTGAATAAATTTGGTATTAACTGGAATGTCATATTTTGTTACAAGTTTTTGCCAAATGTTGGTTATTTGTCTGCCTATTTCGAGAATATATGGTATGCAGAAGTATATGGTTTTGTGATTTTTTATTCGTGAGATATATTGACTTTGGTTGGAAAATATCAATTTAAGCATCCCGTATAAATCTCCAACGTCTAATGTGCTAATCTGATTTAGAAAGGTGGCTTAGTGTGGTTATATAGAAACCTTTCGAATATTAAGGCTGCACAAATAAATGTTACCTCATCCCAATATTCTGCAGAAAAATCTGAATATTTTCTTAAAGAAAACAATGCTCCCATGTGGCACAGTGCTATTTATGCGGATTTATGCTACTAGAAACCATATTTTGATTCCCGTGGTCGGCACAGCACAAATATATGCTTCTCTACTTTTGTATATAAAAGGAACAAAAACAAAAAATAATAAAATCCTTTAATGTAGATAATGTTTAAGGAAACTGGGAAAATGATTTATAATTGTATTAGGTTTTGTTAGCTGTAAAGCAAATGCTGCTGGTATAAATTAAATATAGTAGTTTTAATTTCGAAAGTTACTCAAGTAGCGCACATTTTTGTCTAATGGAAGAATAAGAAGGATTTTAAGTTACATCTACAAAAATACTAAAAATAAGTCAGAAGAGATTAACTTATTTTACATGCAACTAATGTAGCTTAATTTAGAATATTGTGCCCATTTTGGGCTCCTTACCTTTAAATTATCAGAAAGGGTTCAAAGATGTCTAACTAGAATGGTTCCTCGAATGAAAAGGTTGTCAAGCGAGGAGGGTGAAATCTTTCAAATTGTTTTCTCTTGAGAGAAGAGGAGCTTAGTGACATCTGGTTGAGGCGTTGAAGTCTGAAGAGGAAATTGTCAGTGTTGATGTATTATATTTCTTTCATAGTCAATAGTGAGAATTGTAGGACAAAAGAGAAACAAATATACACTTGGTATGGTACTTGTCACATTCAGCTAAGACAATTTTATTTTTTTAACAAGGTATTTGGTCTCTAATGGATTATTTTCGGATGCTGTGGAGGCAGTAAATTTAAGTGAGTTTAAGAGAAACTTTAATAAATATATGATTGATAAGGGCTAACCTTAAGCGTTTTTTTAAATTTATTTATTGATACTTTTATTTTAGCTCAGAGGATGGAACAACAGAGACGGACCAATGTGTCTCATGTCGTTCCAAAACGTTATTTAATGTTATGTTAATGTACGTAAGTTCATACACATTTTGAACAATTTAAGCTCAGCACATCCCAGTATCTTACAGTAAAAAATGAAAATTTTCGTCAAAAAAAAAAAAAGTGAGTCGATTCAAACATCCAATATCACTTTCAGACGCTTAATGAAGTATACGCTTTACGCGGCTTAATGTACCAAAATTTAAGTATCTTTGAAACGTACTCTTAATATTTTAAAGGTAAGAACATGACAATACCTAAGAGAAAAAAATATATTTCATTAATAAAGAAATAAATAAAATCTCGTCAAGGAAACCATATATATATGAAACCCATCGACGATTAAAATAGAAAACGCTTAACCTCGCTTAATATGCTTAAATTCATTCCTTTCTCAAACCTTAGAGACAAAAAAGAGCATTTTCTTTAAGAAAACACAGCAACAGTTTCTTACGTTTTTTATGCGGACTGAACGTAACAGAAAGACACAGATAGCAGCTTGTATAATTTATTATAATGATCTACTTATGTGATAAGACACAAAATAAATTATCCAATATCAATAACAGATATCCAGTTTCAACCATCAAAACAACTTATGATACAAAAAGATACTGGCCTGTGCTTAATAATATGATCCAGAATAAGTGTTGAAATCCGAAATCTAAAGTTCCAATCTAGGCGGGGAATTTAGTCCCACGGAGAAATTTTCGAAGTTTCAATGAGTATTTTCAAAAACAAATTCACAGTCCAATTCGTATTGACTTTCGGTATAATCCGTAATCCGACTGAATTGTAAAGATTGACGGAATAAAAATTTCACCGCTTTAGTCGATCTAGCTCTATTCACAAATTCAGTTTAAACTTTCTCAAACGAGACAAACTTCTTGACTCGAGTAAAAAACGGATGACTCACTTCTTGACCCGAATAAAAATGGATGATCTCCCTCGCATTGCCCTCTGTTTATATACTATATCGCGTAACTTCCCAGAATTCCACAGTACAAACACCAGGCCAATACAAGTGATCAATCTATTTAGTTTAAAAAATTTCTAAATGAATTTTAATTAATTCTAAAATGTTATTTTAAATTTCACCGGTTTAAACCTCGAAACAATAATATAAATATAGAATTATAAATAATAAATATGGGAATTCAAACATGATATTACATGATATTTACATGACATTTACATAACACTCTCGACATGGTTGTCGTTTACACAATATTTACATAACACAGTTTCATAAAGCAACCAATATAATTCGCTTATACCCATAATTTCAACGTTTAACATGGCTTACTTTAATTAAAATCAAAATTTTTTTATATTAATTATTTACAACTTCAGGCATGCACATTCCTAATATCGTACAGAAAAAAACAGGAGGTTTTAATAAAAAAAACAAGACTATCACGTTAAGTAATCCACATAACCTTCTGATGTTTTTCTATATCCTTGTATTTTGTTATTTGATAGTGAGTTACTCAATAAAGGATTATGGAACAAGAAAATAGTTACTGCCTGGTGTTCGGAAAGTCACTGTACACTTAAGTATTTATTAACAGACATGTTTCAATATAGAATACAGGAGGAAAATATGAGTGACAAATATAAACAATATTTAAAGTGACTCCCGTTGGCATCAATACAGGCCTGGATTCTTCTTATTTTGTCTCTAAACACTGCTATCAGTCGCTGGCTTGAAATAGACAGAAAAAAATATGACAACTAAATAAAATATGTTTACAAAACTGTACAGTGACATTCCGAACATCCTGTAAAATTAGAAAATAGATAAACTGAATTAAGGATATAATCTACAAATACGTAAAGTCATATTTAAATTCATTTTATAAAACAATGTAGAAGTTATAGGCAAGAAAGAAGTTACCGAATAAGTAAATTTTACATGAAAGAGATAAACATAACTGTTGCTGATAAGGCTGCTGACAACTTTGTTTTAATATGTGAAAATAATTGTATTAAACATTTATGTAAAAAACAGTAATTTAATTGAAAAATTAAAACCGTTATTTAATAATGTGTACAAAGAGATTACCATTGTTAGAAATAGTATTATACTGTAACATAACATTTTATTAGACCTCGAAAACATTGTGTCAAAACTCATAATACCAAAATTATCTTGTATTTCAAACTCAATAAAACAACATAGGTCCAGATTTGTAGATATGGTTAGAAAAAGCAACAGTTAAGGATTTGTGAGTTATCATAGATTATGGTATATGACACCTTACAGGGCATTTAATCATATTGTGTTTGCGAAGAAAGTGAGATAAGCAGCACCATAGAAACTGACACTCAGTCATAACTGAGTTGTTACTTGATATGTGCTATAGCAGAGTTGATTATAACTGTACCTTTTAGGTTAGAATTGGGCTGATTCACTGTTCCAGACCATTCCTTTAAAGTCTTTAAATAACATGAACACTCTGTCCTCATTAAACATGTAAATTGTAGTTTTCTTCACTTTAATACTTTATTGTCGTTTGCACTTTAACTATGTGTTTACAACTTAACGTAAACTCTTGTAATATACCAGACACTGTGAGACTTTTATTTTAGCTGATCCTCTAAAAATAGAAGGTATAGTTAGATATGTATAAAAATAATAAAGGAAACTTCAATTTCTGATAAATATATTCAATAAACGGTTAAGCTGATTACAAGTGTTATTAACAGAACTTGTCCACATTATAAACTAGTTTCTTTCTCCTACTTGACACTAACGACGTCGTTTCACGTTGTACGCTGAAATGAATGTTTGATTTAAAGTTAAATTGAGTTTCACAGAAGCGTATTCACTTGTTAAGACTACAATTTATATAAATATGGCTTTCAAGATGGTATAAAGAGGTACAAGAAGTGTCCAACATTTCTGTAAAAAACGTTTTCCCAACATATGATCAATATTTGAATGGTTAT
>CM022393.1:122813365-122838213 GCA_011833715.1 Carcinoscorpius rotundicauda | reverse complement strand
ATTCATCCCATCCTTCCATTTATTTGGAAACCTGTCAATAACTGTAACTAGCACATCACTAATGTGAGTTGTTGTAAATATTTGGTAAGCAGCTGACAAGTCCTGGAAGAAGCGCTTGCTTGATGATAGCATATGGAAATCAATATACCGATAAGTTTCTTCTATTCCTCCATTTACAGTACTTGACAGCATTTAAACGCTGCTGATCTGCAATACAAACTAGCACTGACATTAAATTATATTATTGTTTCGGTGTTCTGTACATCATCATAGTATAAAACAATTGCACTTTCCTGTCGCTTTAGCCAGGTTTAAAGACATGTAAAAATCTTCACATAAAAATTGCACAAGTTAAAAAAAGCCATATTTTTAAATTACCACAGTAATATATATGAATCTCTTTTAGCATTTCAGTATTATCTATAGTGTCCTCCAATCATACTTATTCATATCAATCTTGGTGCTGTGTATTGACGAAAAATCTTGGTATCATCATGTCTCTGTGATATATGGGTTGTACATATTATTTGTACATTTAGGTTAAGCATAAAAACAAAATAGGTTTTAGCATTACAGTCTTCTAAATTAACATACTGTACCAATTTTATTTGTTTTCGTATATAATTCTACAGGTAATAATATTAGAAAGATGTGATCACCAGCTATGGTGAAATGCTACAGAAACACCTTTACGTAAGCACTTCAATAAAGGTGTCCAAGTTATTAAAAAATCAATTTTACAATTTTTTAGAAGTAATATTTGTTCTTTTTTTAATTTTGCACAAAGCTATACAAGGAATATTTGCAGTAGCTTTCCCTCATTTAACAGTGTAAGAATAAAGGGAAGACAGCTAGTTAACACACCACCCACCGTCAACTGTTGGGCTACTCTTTTTCCAACGAATAGCGGTATTGACCGCCACATTATAATACCCCCACGGGTGAAAAAGGAACATACTTGGTGTGACGAGGATTCGATTCCGCGACTCTGTGATTACGAGTCGAGCGCCCTAACCATGTGGCGACGCCGGATCTGTTTTAGAGATAAATAAAGTGAAAACATCATTGATATTGAAACAATAAGAAGCACATCAAGTGTCATAATGTGTTGCCTTTAGAAAGTAGTGCAGGATGTGGAAAGACATTAAGACATTCTTCTCTACAATGATGTATTTGAACATCTAAAAGCTTGAGTGCAGCAGTGTCCTGATATCTCGCTCTTAACTTTTAGAATCAGATATTTCTTGGGAATATTTTACTCAAAATTGTCAAGTATCACAGGGAAGTTTGAAGTTTTTACTCTGGTTCAGTAATAATAATTAAACTACAGCCACCAATCTTTTAGCATGAGTTTGCACACATTGGATTAGCTTGGATAATGAGCCTTTGGTGAGCATCTCTCTTTATTTGCAAATCTCTGGATTCTATTTACAGTTGAATGTTCAGTCATTCCATGTCTTACGTAAAGCCTTTCTTTTAACTTCTTCTCTGTTTTCCTTTTATTTCATTTTCCTCCTATTTCCGATCCACAAAGTTTGCTACGTCTTAAGAACTTGATATTGTGTCCTTTGGACAAGAAAGCCATTACGACTGTCCTTTGTACTGGTATGTGAAATATGTCCAACACCTTCATATCCACATATCTCTTCAATCAAGCAGTTTTGTCTCCCTTGACATATTGATCACCTCCATTTCTTATTCTTCAGATTATTCATCATCTTTAAAAAAATAACGCCTCTTTTACTCCGTTACCTATGACATGAAGAGACATTTGATTCCATTATGGTAATTTACAAAATTATACACTCTTATCATTGCCATAACTACACTATTCTTCATGCCTAGATGACTCATCGTGTGTAAATGCTCAAATAATTACCAAACGTTTCTATTCTTCACAACAATGCTTTGCCTTTTCATAGAACTATCCAGCCGAAAGTACACTCTATATGAAATGAATGTCGTTCATATGCACGTTACTCCTTTAATAAATCCTCACTGTAGTATTGCCGCTCAGAAAACTTTTCAGTTACTTTCTTTGAAGAGAATTCATCTACATTTTTAAAATTATTCAGGCCCATCCAGACATCGAATTTGGAGTCTAGCTCCTGTGTAAAGTGAGGTAAAGATGTCATTTTGGAAGTTAACACTTTCTTTCCTTAAAACGGTATTTCCGATAGATACTTAATCAATCTGCATTACTTCTTTTCCTCTTGCTTCATCTAAGAATTAAGTTGTTCTTTTTCATACTTTCCATTGTTGGAATTTTTCCTATTATAATACGTCTTCTAATTATGCTTCTGATTTTTCCATAAATAGGTTTCAAGAATTTATTAAAAATGAATGTTTATGCTAAATTCTTAAATTTGGCTGCTGATATAGGAAGATATATAAGTAATTTGCCAAAGAATATACGAGGAACGGGAACTCACTTGTGTTATTTATTTATTAAAAAGGAAATTAAGTTTTATGTTTTATCATTATAGGTGGCGTACGATAATTATTCTGATTACACCAACAAAAAGTTTCTTTCTGGAGTCGTCGACTTGAAAGTGCACTCATACGGCAAGGATTAGAACTAGAAAACGTGTTTTGCGTCTGTGTGACTGACAACGTCCATTTCCCAATAGCAGTTGTAGGAGTAGTTAGTGTAGGGGCAGTTTTTGTTCTTGGAAACCTAAGGAAACCTAAAGTAATTTAGATTCTAGAATTTCATCTAATTGTTTTGTTTATACATTAGAAATTTAAACTGAAGAAGTTTTGTATGAATGAAAATGCTCTCCTCTTTAACCTTTTTTTCAAGTGTTTTGTAATGGTTTAAAAATTTTATTTGGCAGAGTGCATTTATGGCATGTATAATGTAATCACTTTCTCTCGACAAAGCATGAGTTAGTCGTGGTTTTCTTTAACAAAGTGTTGCACAGCGTTCAGTTATGGATTTTGATTTTTGTGCAACCTTGTCGGTTTCTTTAACTTTGATATAATATTTTCGATTGCGAAGTCTGGTATTATTTTTAACAGCCCCCCCCACTAAACATGCTCACCCTTTCAGCTTGTGGGGGCGTTATAATGTGATGGTCAATCCCACTATTCATTAGTAAAAGATTAGTTCAAGAGTTGGTGGTAAATGGTGATGACTAACTGCCTTCTTTCAGTCCTACACTGCTAAATCAGGGAAAGCTAGCGCAGATAGCCCTCCTGTAGCTTTGTGAGAATCTTTAGAATAAAGAAACAAACATTTATTATGAAAGCTGCTAATCTAACCTCCCCTTTTCTTTCTTTGTCATCTAGAGTTTTTCTTTTGTCCTCCTCGCGCTAAACACACTCGCTCTTTCAGACGTGGGGGCGTTATAATGTTCGGTCAATCCCACTATTCGCTGGTAAAAGAGTAGCCCAAGAGTTGGCGGTGTGTGGTAGGAACGGCTTGCTTAGATGGTTCTCGAGTCGCTTTGTGCGAAATTCGAAACAAACAAACTCTTTTGTCAGGGGGATCCTTTTTAATAAGAATTGTCTATGTCTGCTCTATTAAGAGATGGTAACGTACATTCTGCACTTTGTTTTTTTATTATCGTGGGTATTATTGAAACTATGCTCTCTGGCCTATTTATGTACAAAGTCAGCTGCAACGAATCCGATCAGAATCAAACACCTATTTCTTTTCTTCAAACAAACTCTAACAATTGTAAAATTTAAAATTTCCTTTGTCCTCTTTGAGTCTACTCTTTTGCTGTCGACAGAAAGGGAGATTTTAGTTTTTTTCCTTATATTTCTGTTTCATACTGAAGCATTTATTGTTTGATTACGTGACATTATAGATAAATTTTGAACACTCATTTCTCTGTAAAATGCTTTTTCTGATTCCTGTGGACATATATTATCTTTTTGCAGATTAATAAAAACATTTAACAACGTTCAGATTACTATTCGGAACCAATAAGAGTTTCTTCTACTTGTCGACCATTACTCTTGATCTACAATGTTTCTTCTTCCATAATAATTTTGACAGCTTTTTAATTATCTCCGCTTCAGATTGTTGTAAATGGAGTTTTCTTTTGACTTCTTTCATTGTCAATTGACTTTTACTGTTCCTTCTTTAGAGATATCTTTAAGGAGATTGTTTACCTGCTGTCGCCTTTCTGTTTCACAAGTGGCTTCTTTTTACCATTACTTCATGTTCGTGAGTGTTCCAACGGCATACCTATTCAAAATTGATATCACCAGTTTGCTTCTATCATGCTGTTTACCTCAAGATCTTTTTTGGCTCTAGCAACTGAATGTGTTTCATATCTTAGTTTCAATATTTGTAAAAGATCAATAATAATAATAACACTTAGAAGTGGAAGTTACAACAATAATAATGAAGTACTTTTTCTTGACCTTCTATAATATTGCTATTACCATGTTTTTTCTCCTTCTTACAGTCTTTACTCTATACAGTAGAACACATTCACTTGTCTCTCTTTCTCCGTGTTTGAATTGAAGCAAGTATGATATAAAATGACAATCAATTCTCTTATATTTTATGAAAACATGATATTAAAAAGAAAAGGAAATTTATACAAAATTTACAAATCAAGAAAAAAATTAAACCTGAACATCAATAATTACCTCAAATTTTACGTACTTAGGAGTAAAACATTAAAATGTAAGAAAAACAAATTAATAAACGAGCATTGTATGTAAATAAATATACTTTATACGGTTTAGAATGAGTCACGGGTAGAACGAAAAAGAAATTAACAATGAAGTTAAATTATGTTACCAAATTAAAAATCTATCAGATATCTGTTACAGAAAAATAATCAAAACTAACTGTGAAGAAATTCTATTTACAAATGCGATTAAATGTGCACCTATTCCTATATTCGATACATGTTGGAAAAAGGTATTCCTTTTTGATGTTATTTCTTTTACAACGGATTGCACCAATTATTAAGTGGACATAGCAGATAGCCCGATGTGGCTTTATTGTAACAAAGGTCACACACCCTTTTTACTATAATTACTTATATAGACGTTAACAGCTCTCTATTTCGGCACTTTTGCTATATTCACGCTTGTGAAAAGCTAAAAAATAATACAAATGTATACTTCAGAATAACTATGGTATATCCTTTACTAGTGCATTTTGTGTGTTTTTCTTTTTAGCAAAGCAACAACGGGCTATCTGCTGAACCCACCGAGGGAATCGAACCCTAATTTTAGCGTTGTAAATCCGTAGACTTACTTAGCGAATGACAACTGGAGTTTAGTAAAATACTAAATTGTGTCTCGTTTTTGTATATTCTTATTTTATGATATTTAATTAAAACTAACCAAGTTACAGGTATTCGGTATTCGTGTATTAGCATTTAAAATAAGGGAGGTCCAGTTACTCTTGAACCGATCAACTTACAAGTAGCTATTCGAATGTATGGCAAATCCTGCTCACGAAAACACAAGATATGATGCAACTAAAATTAATTTATATGCAGAAATTTCTCTAAAAGATAAAGATTATTGTGTAGAATTGTAAAGAAAAAATTATTATTAGAAAGCTTTGGGAAAAGCGTGATAATGAGCAATGAACTAGTGTAAACTCTGTTTCGGGGTACAAAGAGTGGTGAAACCAAATTACCAGTGGTTGGTACCGAGTGTTTAGAGGTACTCCTAGATCTTTGTTGAGGTCTGCTTTAAATGGTGATAATGAGCAATACATAATATGAACTAATGTTGTATGTTCCTATAAATTAGCCGTCTTTATGAAGTCTATTTAGTTTGGAGAATTATTACACTTATTGAGTGGCGACTTTACTACATACACCAGCTCTTTTACGTAAATAGCCAAGTAGCAAATTATGTGGCTGTTACTTGATATATAAAGCAATCAGATAGTTGTGTTTTGATGAAATATTAGACATTCCAACAATGGAGAAACAATATCAGGGCAACCGGATTCCATCAATGCTTGCTGATTACTGTTGGACACTGCAACGTCATCCACCGGACATTGAATACAAACGAAAATCAGGAGCAAAACACTTTTAATTATGTTGAAAATGAACACAATTAAATACATTATTGCCGGTAAATAGTTAGTTGTTTATTTCTCAGAGTTCCTACGTGATGAAGCAAAACCAAAAGTGGATTTAAACATATCCACCAGGTACCTGTCACAATCAGCAAAAAGTTTTCAAAAAGCAAAATTTTTCAAACCATTGTTGTGCAGCATAACCATTCTTTACAACAGTGGTGTACGGAACATCATTTCTGAACGCGCAAAGTGTTGAAAACTGAAGCAGATGGGCTACAGCATCAAAAGACCAAGCTGGGTTCAGCTTCTGTCAACTAAGAATATAAAAGAAGATACAATGGGCACGGGGTAACCAAAACCGAACAATTGAAGATGAGGAAAACGTTGTCTGGTCTGAAGAATCATGATTTGTTCTGTGACATGGAGAATATAAGATGAAAATTTAATGTAAACAACATGAATCCATGGATGCAACCTGCCTTGTATCAACTGTACAGGCTATTAGAGGTGATATGGTGTGAGAATTGTGTTCTTGGCACACATTAGACCCCTTAATACCAACTGAGCTTCATTTAAATGCATTTCAAGTATTTTTTAAATTACTGTATTATGAAACTGCATGTAACGAGATTGTTAAAATAAAAGGAGTATTATTAATATAATTTGTTTAAAAAATCGACTGATAAATTATGCACGTACTACAACATACCAGAGTAAATGAGTACTTTTATTACTACCATTTCTGCAACAGTGTTGAAATTGACCCATGTTGATTCATTTAGGTGAAAGATAATCTATATGTTACCAACATTTGAACAGAAATTTATGTGTTTCACATAGTTCTTTCACAATCTCACTACGCCTTCTCAGGACATAATGAATTAAACGAAGTTGAAATAAGAATAATCTGATGAAAGATGCTGAAAAATTTCTAAATTTTATTCGTATAAAATTCTAATTATGAACAAACCTGCACACTGGCTTATTTTGTTTCTTTTCATTAGAAATATAATTTTTCTTCAAACATACTAACTGTAAGTATAGGGAAGTACATGAATGAAAATTTGAAAGTTATGAAATGATAAAATGTTAAGATAATGTGCTGAAACATAAAGAAAAGAAACTAAAATCTCGAAAAAAATGTAATTATTTTATATATTTCTTATAAGACCATTTCTTAGTGTAATTTCCCAGTTATAAGACCTGATATTACATAAAAACTAAACGTCTTTTAATTCAATTTTAAAGAATATCGTCTGTTAATTTTTCTCCTGCTGAGAGAGTGGTGATTTTGGTGATATCTAATGTTTCAGTTACCCTTGGTTGATACAACAAATAGCCTAATGTGGCTTTGCTGTAAAACACACTCTTCTGATTTCACGTTTTGAATGATATTTATAACAATATCTATAGAATGACCATGTTTGATTAAGCTGATGTGAAGCAGTGGAAATTTTTATGAGCGACAAATTTGTAAGAATTGTATTAAAAATATTAATTCACTACAGTTTTTAAAATATCTTAAAATATTCTATAAAATATTTTTAAAACTTATCAGCAGGAAGATTAAGGAGAAGATTACTGAAACCAAAACTTTTATTCATTTAACTACTATAATTATATGTTTACATTCAAAGTAAAACTATCATGTGTTAGTGTATGATACTATTTATAACAATAATAATATTGTTTTGAACACACTGAAAAAAAAGATCTATTTTTTTGTTAAACACTGGTTCTTTATTTGAATGTTTAATAAAATTATTTCTAGAAAATAAAACAAAGTTATTAGCAGCCTTATCAGCAACAGTTATTATTTTTATCATGTTTTATAATATCTTTTATTTTTTAAATTTCTATATTCTACACATATTCTTCATTGTTTTATAAAATGAATTTATATAAGTATGTTATGGGTGCAGTTATGGATTATATTCTTAATTTAATTTATCTGTTTTCTAATTATAGTTACTGTTTAAAAACGTCTTTTACCCTATTGAGTAATTTACTATTAAACAACAAAATAAAAGGATAATTTTTTTTGTTTCATTTCATCCAGTAAGATAAACTGAAATATACTTTGAAGTCCATTGATGTTGTTTATATATTAGCGGAAAAAGAAATCATCGAAGCGTGCTAAATAAAACCTTGTCAACTTTAAGGCAAGACTTAAATAAATGTATGCACTTTATGCTGTGTATAATTATATAAAACATACTTTTTTATACTTTAATGTACTTTTGTACTATAAGTAGATTGAGAAATATGTTAGACATCAACAAACTTGAATAATAAGCGATTACTTGAAAATTATAAATGTTGCAAAATAATAGATTACAAATCAAAATACTAAAATAAATATCAGAGAATTATATGAATCATTTGACAATTTTGATAAGGAATTGTGACACTTTTTTGAGAACTCACCTCGAAAATCTGCTCTAACTCGATAAAACAATTGTGTTGGGATATACTAAACAATTTTGTAGGAAGGATAATAATGCTTGATCATAAAAAGAAATATATATTACTTACTAAAGTCATTTTTTTCATAGAGAACATTTTCGTGTTTAGAAAACCTAGGGATTGTTTTAACTTTCATAACATAATGCAAGATAATGATGGCTGAGCTTATATTTGCCCTTCGAAAATCAACTCCAAGAAGCTCCCTTGATTTTGACATTTACAAATGGGATAACTGGTTAAACGGAAGCTATTGTTCATACTCTCCATGGAATTATTGCCTCAATTATGCAATTATTTTTAATTTGTAGTTTTGATATAATATAAAATTTGATGACAAAAGGAAATATATTCAAGGGTGCTTTTTAAGGATACACATTTTCTTTCTTTATTCGATTCATTGTGTCCTCATCTTTTGTACTGTCTATATATATAAGTTACATACCCCTGATTCATGATTTATCGAAGAACACTAAGGTTGGAAAGCAAATGAAGAGGTTATTATGAAACGGTTCTCATTCTTGAAAAGTGTTCGACAGAGTAAGAAATAAACTGTAGATATCAGTTATGATGTATGTTATATATATAAAAGTTTGTAAGTAAATATTTCGTAAAAAAATATCGATTTTGTGAAACTGTTTCAGATATATATCTAATTTTCTTATCCTTCAAACGTAAATATTATAAGTATGAATAAATACATCCAAAAAATGAAAACACCCTTTCAAAAATAACAAATTTAAACAAATGCACACAAATCTAATAGCAAATAAACACGAAACGCAACTAAGCAAAATACTACTAAAAATCAAAAAGCCAACACAATTTCACAAACACTTTATTCCTACATACGCAAAACCAACTCATGCACACAACAAATTTATGGCATCCCTAAATCTTATAAACTAGATTGTCCGATTGAAACAGCACCACGAAGACAGAAAATAAGAAGCTAACAATTTTTAACAGGTCGTAAAGAAATTCATCTGTGCACTTGCAGCTTGAAGCAACTTACAAGTAAAAAATTGAACAGAATCGGCAATATTTAATGCCTATTATTGATACTGTATTGTTGTGTGGGAGACAGGGTTTAGCTTTCAGGGGAAAAATTATTCTGGTCCCATGTTTGTTGGTGAAACTGATGAAAAGCCCATCAATAACGACAGGAATTTTCGGGCAACTTTGCGCCACAGAGAAAAGGGTGACGTCAAGCTTTCAGCAAGCCTTGAGAATACAAAGAGGTATGCTACGTATCTGAGTTCTCAAATTCAAAACGAAATCATCAATGCCTGTCATACTCATGTTCTTGATGCTTTGGTCAACAGGGTTAATGCTGCAAAGTGTTTCTCAGTATTAGCTGATGAAACAACAGATATTTCAGCCATTGAACAGTTTTTGCTGTGTGTTAGATATTTGTATGCCAAGGACAAATGAGAAAAGATTTTTTACAATGTATACCTGTTTATGAGGTGACAGGCAGAAACATGGCTGATGTTATCATAACCAATCTGACAAAATATGGTATTGACATGGCTTACCTGCGAAGACAAGGGTACAACAGTGCTAATTCTATGAGTGGAAAATTAAATAGTGTCCAGAGACACATAACTGATAAATTCCCACTTGCACCGTATGTACACTACAGTGCCCATTCCCTAAACTTGGCATTTCTGATGCTTGTAAAGAAGAACCTGTGCGAAATTGAATGGGAGTAATTTCTAGCAATGAAAACTTTCTCAATATACCCAAACGAGAGCACGTTTTGGCTTTTACGGTGGAGAATAAATCACCTGAAGCGAAAAAAAAGTTTGAAAGGTCTCTGCCTCACCCGACTGGTTGAGAAGCATGACTTTGTCATTGCCTTTGCATAATTAATTCATGGATTTGCAGATGACCTTGATACCGTATCAAATTGGCAAGAGAGATTCTGCCATGCAAGCCAATCAATTGTTGTGTTCTATAACACTACAATAATATTGTCATCACTCTATTTACCATTGCTAAATTATTTTCCTTTAGTTTACCTCTGTGCAACTTACTGCAGCAACAGAACATTCATTTAGGTGCTGCGATGCATCATGTAGAAATAGGAAAAGATTTAATTAGTTTACTCAGAAATAATATTGTGAATTTAACAACATTTTCTGTGAGGCTCAAACTCTGTGTAGTGAGCTTCAAATTGACATCATAATGCCAAGGCAGGCTAAAAGACAGATGTATCGAAATAACCCACAAACCAATAACCCTAAGGAGTACTTTCGTATTGTTGTATTTGTACCACTTGCTGATCACTTTCTTTCACAAATATGTGATTTTCCTTCTAGTCACAAAACTCTACTTTTAAACTTTATGTGTTTGTTTCCATCAGGATCTACCACAGAAAGGTAAGAACCTACAGCACAACAATGTGACCAAATTAAAGAGTTGGTCAATATATACAAGGCTGA
Source organism: Carcinoscorpius rotundicauda (assembly GCA_011833715.1). Classification (NCBI taxonomy): domain Eukaryota; kingdom Metazoa; phylum Arthropoda; class Merostomata; order Xiphosura; family Limulidae; genus Carcinoscorpius; species Carcinoscorpius rotundicauda. The sequence goes on along the minus strand of CM022393.1, from coordinate 122,827,290 downwards.
CATTGACAGAATTTCACTAGCTGCCGTGGGTGAACATAGGGATAGCCCAAATCACTTGCGAACAACAGACCAAACAAAGTCATACACTTGCGACTGAAAGTGTTCGTACACCTCCGTCGCGAGTAGTTTTTTGCTTATAACTTAAAAAAGTACCACGATTAAACTAATAGACTTATGTTTCTTTAAAATATTTTACTGACACACATCTACATAAATTAGTATGTAAATTTAACGACAAATGAACTGTTTATAAACAAATAATCAAAAATAGGAGCGGCAAAATTCTTCGTACATTTCAGGACGTGTGAAAAACTAATACTCCCGTAAACATTTTGTTTAGTTTTGCGAATAAACTACATTATAGCATTCCACAACTAGACACTGGGTTCATAATTATTGGAAATTAGCCAGTAAAAAATTCAATTACGGCAATTTAACGCCGTCTCCGTAATTATCTGCTTGGTTATCATGACGAACAGGAAACAACTGTCCTGTGATTTAAAAATCCGAATTATTGTAAATAATAAATCTCGTATGTCTCTTTCCAGTATTGCTACACAACTCAATGTGTCGAAATCTAATTTTCAAATCATAATTGCTAAATTTAAGGTTACAGGATTAACTGTTGACCTCCCTTGTCTCGAACGTTGTACCAAAATTCCAGAGAGAAACAAAAGGAAGATATTCAGAGAAGTTAATAGGAACCCTCGTTTTACACGTAATGATATAAAGAATCTAGTAAGGGAAACTGGGGTTGAAATAAGAATCTCTACAGTTACGAACATATGACGCTCATCTGGGTTCCAAGTATGCCGTCCTCTTACAACTTCATATTTAAAGTCTGTTCATTTATAAATACGATTAAGGCATGGAGGAAAGCATGTAGATAAACTCTTTAGCTATTGGAAGAGTATTCGCTGTTCAGACGAGACTAAAATTGAGCTTTTCGGTCAAAATTATTTTCGCATAATTTTTCTTCAGAAGAGGGAACGAAATCTTCCAAAGAACACCATTCCAGCAGTAAAACACGGAGGTGGCTCGATCATGCTATGAGGTTCCTTCAGCTCTTCTTGTGTAAGCAGCCTTCACCGCGTCAACCTAATCATAAAAACAGAAGAGTACGTTAATATATTAGGCACTAATATCAAGAATGATGCTTAGAGCTAACGGCTTGGGCGTCGATAGATTTTCAAGCACGACAATGACCCGAAGCACACATCGAAATATGTTCAATCCTGGTTTCAGAGGAACCGTATAAGCGTTGTGGAGTGGTTATCGCAATCACCCGATCTCAACCCAGTTGAAAACGTTTGGCATGTGTTGAAGACCAAGGTTGATCCGCGTCATTCGAAAACTTACAAGAGTTGGAAGCCTTCTGTGAAGAAGAATGTAAGAAAATACCAGTCGAGTATTGTCAAAAAACATGGAGGGCTATGAGAAGAAATTGCGCCAAGTAATTCATCTGAAAGGCTACACAACTGATCATTAAAGTCGACGCACGAACACTTTCTTCCCTTCTATTTTTAGTTTATTTGTCGTTTAATTTATATAAAAGTTTTAATCGGATATGTGTTAGTATAATATCTATAATATACCATACGTCTATTAGCCTATTCGTGATACTTTTTAAGTTATGAGCTAAAAACTACTCAGAACACAGGTGTACGAACACTTTGTATCGTAAATGTAGATTCGTATGCAATGTGCAATGCAGAAATGTTCCCAGTCATTTCTAAACTGTTGAAAGTATTTACCAAACAGCCTGTGTCAAAGAGACGAGTGAAGCGCTCGTTATCAACTCTCAGAAGACTCAAAATGTATTTGAAAAATACCACCGCTGAAGAACGATTGAATGGCCTGGCCTCATTATACATTCACCGTGATATTAAAGTTAAACTAAACTGTGTTGTAAATGTCCTGACAAGAACAAACAGGCGTTTGAGCCTTTCACAGATATTGGATTGTATTTATCTAGTTGTGACAAAACTTGCTGTATAAAAAGTGCCCAATCAGAAAATTGCATTTAACCATTTGTTATGAGTGAAATTATCTGTCATGCAATCAAGGATTTTTATGAAACTTCACAGGTGGCAACTAAATTTGTCTGAAAAGATTGGGTCCATGGGGAGTTAATCCCAAAAATCCTCCTTTGCTACGCCCCTGACGACGAACATAATTATTTTCTGTCCGAATAACTGTCCTGCAATTCTTCTATTCTGGATATTTGGACAGACCAACTCGTCTCATCAGTCATTGCTGAATCTCATTGGTGATGACAGCATTTCTATAGAAAGGTTATACTTGCTTTTCATCTTAATGTATCACCAATAATGGAGTAAAAATCCCACTGTACCACACTTTCTCATCTTGTTCATTTTGTCATAGTTTATCTCGTAATTGTAAATTATGTTCTTTTATTTAATGTCAAAGATGGTACTTTTAAAACTGTCACCTCCTGCCTTGAATGCATACTGGCTACCTTTACGAAGAGTTTTTGATCTTTATGTTTTGGCCTTCTACATTCTTCTTCAAATTTAAGCTTCATTTGAAAAAGTAATAGTTGGTTTCTTTATTGAATAAAAACTCTACGTATTTCTTTTCTTTCATATATTTTTGTATTGTAGTTTTTCTTTCATTAAAATTTCATGTATTTTTCCGTTTTTACTATAAACATCGACTAAGAGATTTACATACAATTCTAAAAAGAAGATATAAACTACGCAGTACACTGAACAATATAAATTTTATTAAACTAGGTTCATTTAAAAATAATTGTACTTATCTTGCATTCTTTTTATTGAGGTACAGTGGTAAAGCATAAATTGAAAATGGGCATTACTAAAAGAATATGAAATTCAACTGCTACAAACAAGCTCTATGAAATTACCTAAAAATGTAAAAAACATAACTTGCTGTTTTTGTCATAGTTACACAAATCTTCAGTTTTTTCCATTCAGTTTGTACAGTAACATATTGGTCAGACTTCCAAGCTGAAAACTGTGGCAGACATGCGCTTTCCTCTCATTTAAAAGTGGTCTTTGTGCTTTATTTTAGTTGATCTTATAGGCATAATATTGCATCCATCACATCATTAGAAATTGTGCACTCGACTTTGTTATTTAATTGCCTTTTAGAGCATGTGAAACAACACACTCCATTTCAGGCACTTGGACAATAATGAATTAAACATTTTAAATAAAATAACTATTTTATAGAACAGCCCCTGACATTTAACCGATCACTACACATTCACAAACTTCAACTAACTGCTTACACGACTGCATTATTTATAAGTAAAAATCCTGCGCAAATTTTGGTTTTACCAATTCAATGGTTTTTCGTAACTTCTGAAAAGAAATGTGGACTCATTTTTATCAATTATACCCGTTTTCTCAGCACTTGATAATGGAATATTTTTAAAGTGAACCCTCTCGGCCGCAGGTGGCACAGCAAAATGACTGAGGATTTATAATGCCATAAACCGGTTTTTCATACCTATTGTGGTCAGAGCACAAATAGCCCATTGGTTAGTTTTGTGCTTAATTCCAAGCAAACAAACATTCTTAGGTATTCCTTGCTAACTACAGTTTATTGTAATTCATAGGAAAATGGTAATGTATAATATCGCAGAAAAAGAGAAAAACAAAACAAACACAAACATGTAAATCTATACCTAAATTGATGAAAAATGTTTTTCTCTTCAAATATAAATTACATAGTATAAAAAGGTAATAGTTGTATACCTGTTTAAAAATATGTTTATAAGTAGTTACATTATAAGAATTTGTGTACGATATGTCAGTTTCGAAACTATTAAAGCTTTTTGTAAATAACAATAGTTTTAGAGTCACAACAAAACCATTGTGTTATGCAGTGTCCATCCAGCTCGTCTGTGAACTGTCTGAGATAATCTCCTGGAGGTGGATTGTTTGAACCATTTGCAATGTTCACAGTACAATCTGTATCTTAACACATAGGAGACGAACCTAACTTAGTAATGTACATTTAATTTAAATTTGTGTGTGTGTGCCTTTTATTATAGCAAAATCGCATCAATCTTTTTGCTGAGTCCGCCGAAGAAAATAATTTAAAATGAGCATGTGATCGATACCATAAATGGGTTGGTTTGATCTATATTGGGTCCAATGAAGAAATGTAACTTCTTCATTAATCAAATTAATTTTGGGTTTCCCATTTATTCAAAAAATATATTCTTTAACAGACGTTACGTCGGTCAGCTGCATAGAATCCTTACAGCGTACTATTCAGCACATCCCTCTTTTATCCCTGATGGGATATTTTGGATCCTTTTTGAGAGATGCTGAGACTAATACTTGTGATTTAGCAATGCAAAGTTTGTCGTTGTTTTTAAATATAGGAATAAGTGAACTCTTATGAAGTTTGATCAAGACGAATATTTGATAATTTTTGTGTTGTATAATTTACAGATAATTCTAATGTTGTTATGAAATTTCAATTTTAAATTAGTCATCCAGTGGTACATCTTCGACTCTTGATAAAATCATTTCATATTTTAAAATATCCTTATTTTGTAAACATGTACTTATCGGTTTATAGAAATGTTTTGATAAACACCTAATCTTACTCTTATTTGAATGATACCTCCGAGAATTACTGCTCTTTATGCCAAAACAGATGTACCTATTTTTCTCCCGTTAGATGGTGCCATAATTTTGGTTATGAGATATAGAAAAAGCGGATGTACATTAGATTTCTTTTTGCTTCTCTCAGCGCAGATAACCCTCGGACAGTTTTACGCGAAATTCTAAACAAATACTCTAATAATGTTTAATATACATCCTTTGGAGTTCTCGGTTTAACAACTTTTACCCTCCTTCAAAAACGGTTATTAAAGTATTTACGGAAGATTGATTTGTAAACATATTCCACGCTCGTCACCAAAGAACGTCGTTTATTTCCCACAAAAGTGTTCTTTTTACTGGCCTTGAAAAAAAATGTTAATAATAGTTATTATAATTTATGTTGCAAAAGTGTAATTTATGATGTTTGACTGAGCAACAAGTCTTCCTCCTCTCCCAGTGGCACAACGCTAAAAACCTGTTATTGATACTCGTTGTGAGAAGAAAGTAGATAGCCCGAACTGTAGCTTTTTCCGACACTTCAACGCCAGGCATGGCCAGGTGGTTATATCAATCCCACTATTCGATGATAAAAGAGTAGCCCAAGAGTTGGGGGTGGGTAGTGATGACTAGATACCTTCACTCTAGACTTATGCTGGCAAAATAGAGACGGCTAGAGTGTTAAAATTATAATAATAATATTAATATAATCATTATTGTTGATTAAAAATCCATCAATTCTTCTATTTTTATACCGTTCTAACATGATTTTTATTTTGCAATTGAAACAGAACGAAGTTTCACCGTATACTATTAATGTAAATATATTATTGTGTTTCATATAATATTAATCCACACGCTTTTAATCTAGAGACTCGTTAGTTTCTTAAAACGATAAACTACTCAATTTCCATCCAATAAAATATTCACATTTATTGTAAGTTTATAGTTCTTTAAAATTTATTTTTGTGTTGGGGATAGTGTATCACATCTCAAGCATCTAAAAGGAGGACCAGAGGTTTCGGACACAATTTACTGATCTGAAATCAGAAATGTGCAAGAGTTTTCCAGGAATACTATTATCGAAATTACAAGTAAATTGAAGCTTTGTAACTTTCCATTTTTTTAAAATATTAGTATGTTCGTGAATATTACACCGATTGTTTTTTGAAACAGTTAACTAATTTACTTCAATAATTATGAGTTTTATTTTTAATTTCCATTTTATTTTTTGTCGCAGCTTTAGAAGGGATATGGACTTATTATAAACTTATAAAGGAAATAGAGAAACAAAGTGTTTTCTCTCGTTTCCTTTATTGACAGTTTTAAAAATCCGTAACAAACACTTGACTTTGTTGTGGATTGTTCATTCATACCTTTTTCTGTTTATGTACAAGTAGTTGTTTTATGCAATTTTTATGTTTACACGTTCTATGAACCCAATCTTTATAAAATGATAATAGTTGGAGCTCCTGTTTGGCAGACCTAACATATTGATTTGGTGCAAATTCCTCTTCCAAAAATATTATAAAGTTTGCATTTCTCTGCATTTTACGTCTATTTTGATTTTAAACATACCTTTAAATATTTCAGAATTTGTTATTGAAAATTATCAGTCATCACTAGCCTTGACATTAGAGCTCACTGTTGGTGGAGTTCACTTTAAATAGATAATTTCAACCGCTTACAAATACATTCACACATCTCATTGTCTTAAAATGCACAACAAACTCTTCATCTGACTTCGTATGTTGCTTGATACTTGTGTTCATTGTGTAATTTATTCATTTTCTTACCCAACACTCATGAAAGCGTTTATGCTTGTAATGTTTCAATGGCTATGGTGCTGCTCTCAGCTGTTGCCTACAAACTGTTAAACCCTCCAGCACATTTTATGGATATCACAACATGTTTATTATCAGTATTTAGCCAAATTAAAACTATTCAACTAAAATGATTTAGCCACATCGTTCAGTTTATTTATTTATTCATATTGTGACAACTGTTTTCAGTACTAGATTACCAAAAGTTATACAGTCGACATGAAGAAGATATTCAGTTGTACACTGAAACTATAACTGTATACTTTCCGTTTGTAACTTGCATTATTTTGATGTATAACGATTTTGAAAACTCCCTTGTAATATAAAGGATGTTAAGGATTTCAAATGTCTGCATAACACATTTCTTTTCATCAAAGGGCTGTTTCAGCTGTCCATAAGTTTAAACTTAATAACCAATTATTTATATTCATTTATTAGTCAAGGAAAAAGGTAGTAGTTTGTGGTCCTTATAAGAAAAACATAAATGTCAGCATAGATGACATAACCCTGTAAAATACAGGGTTGTTTAAATTTAAATTTAATTTAATTATTGTTTAAATCAAGCATTTGTGAAAATTTTAACAATGACGCACTTCAGACACTTACAATGACCAAAATACGAACTTCAGAATAGCGATTAGTAACGAATTTTATTTCATTTGTTTTACAGTGAAACATTGTGATAAATATAATACAGAAAATGAATTCTTCCACAAAATATAATTTTACATTAATTCATGATACTGGCGTTGAATCTTCGACAAACACAATATTGTGGTTGTAACACATTATCATTATGCTTTAAATCGAACATAAATTACGCAGAAAAAATCGCTTCTACATAAAATCTTTATAAAAACAAAAAGTAAAATAAATTTGTGCACAATTAAAACACCCCCCTTCCCAGCAAAGCCCATTAAGCATATTAAACCTACAAAAAAGAGAAGGTTTGTTCTGTTATTATGGAAATACCAACTTAATTTTATGTGCAAATGATAAATCAAGGATGATACATCTTCTAAGCAACGTTGATCAAATTTGGCTCTTTAAAAAAGATAACATATGTTTGTTTTGTTTCTTTAAAGTTAAGCACACGGCTATACCAGGGGCACAAAAATGACGTAAAAACAGTCATTCCTAACCACGACAGATGGAAACTTCTTAAGTTAAATTAAAGTTCAAATGTGAACTAATTTAGCTGAAATTCTGTCACCAATTTAGAGAAATATTGATGAAAAACACACACTAAGAGGTTATAGTTCGATGTGATTTTTTTCACCGACTAAGAACTTCACTTTTCTTTCCAAAACATTGGATATTACTGAATTTTCTTTGATATTCTTCGAAATGGGATTTTGTTTAGAATTAAGCACAAAACTACTTAATGGGGTATTTGTGCTCTGCCCACCATGGGTATCGAAAATCGATTTTAACGGTGTGAGTCCGCAAATATATCTCTGTGCCAGAGATATGTAAACTGTTAAATGTCTGTGTGCTAGATGTAAAAGTATAAGAATAATCTGTGTTATTATATTATCAAACCCAGTTCAGTAATTCACTGAAACATCATTTTTTAATAAATGGATTATATGTATCTACGTTTTTGTTCAACAAAAAATAATTCTTTCAGTTGAGTGTTTCAAAAGAATGCCTTAAATTTAGGTTAAAAAGTCGCAGGTTCAACTGCTCATAAATTTTCAAAAGAGTATTTCAAGAAAATTCTCCACTGAGCATACCACAAAATTTTTTTTCACACGCAAGCAACACAAACCAAAGTACCTCCAGCTATTAAATCTGGTGAACTAGTTATTTTTGCATCCAAGTGATATTGGGTAGATAATTACCTAGATTAATAAATATTAAATTTATTTCAAAAAGTCATTTACGAAAAAATGAAACTTGTGTTATATATTTCCTTAGCAGTTATGAATCTCTTTGCGAAAAGAATACCATACCTTCAAAACGAATGACCAAATATCAAATTGTTGTCAACAGGGGCGATGTTTTAATTTCTAAAGTTGTTTGGGTTCCACTAAAATCAGATCTTAAAGATGGTATACTTTACAAAATAAAATGGTTCTTTTCTATTCTAATTTCGATTCCCCTAAGTGGACTCAGCATGAAGCTCAATGTGAATTTGTTATGAGAAAAAAACACACAAAAACGTATATGCTAAGTTTTTCCCTTTTTATATAAAAATCGGTTTGTCGTTTTTCAATTTCAACACTATTTAGGTGTCAATGAAACGTTTGAAACAGTAATAACTCTTACATCAGCAATGCTCAGGGTAACTTTAACTAAACAAATCTAATTCCTGTCTTAATTATTGATACAGTATAAACTTTAACTGAAAACGTTATTTAGTTAAAATAATTTCTAAAGGTTGTTGTTTTGAATTGAGCACAAAGCTACACAATGGGCTATCTGTGCTCTGCCCATCACGTGTATCGAAACCCGGATTTTAGCGTGTAAGTCCGCAGACATACCGCTGAGACACTAGGGGGCATTTCTAAAGGAGGAAGTTACAAAAATGGTAACTGTTGTGGTACATTTCTTAGTTGTTAAAGGAGTTGAAAATTCTATCTATAAAATCTTCATTTTTTCCATCGTCTACAAATATGAATGTTCTGATATGATTTGCACAGTGTGGTAGATCACGAATAGTAACATTGTGATGAAAATTCCTGTTTCGGTATAGAAATAAAACAACCATAACAATAATAGTTATAAAAAACCACTTTGAAGAATAACGGTACTTGCCTTTAGAAAGTGAAATATCACAGCGAAATTCTATTGTTTTTATAGTAATGATTCAAAAATATTGGTAAGCTGGTGATCTGCACCAGTAAATCGCTGCCAGAGTATTTTCTTTCCAAGTGATTGATTTGTTTTTTAATATGGCACAGAAACTTCTTTCAACTTCAGCAATGAAAGCAGGGTAAACTGAAATCAAATATACATTGGCCTCAACTTCATCAAAAGGGCCACATCCCTTCAAGATTTTTCCAGTTTTAGTGCTGTAATGATAGGTGTTACTTGAAATAAACGTTTCTAATTTCGTATGAAATAAGTTTCTTGTCACATGTACGTTGTCTTGCAGCTTATGATACCAAACTCAATACCACTCCACAGAAAATAGTGGGGCAAGTGCTACATCCTCATTAGTAAAAATGCTTGAGGAATTTTCTTATACGTGGCTTTTGATTAAATTGGATATTCAAGAAGTTGATTTATCTTGCTACTTTATTTTGTACTTTCCTAAAACTTTTCTCTGTTCACTTTTTCTTGAACTGAAGTTTTGACACACACCATTTACTCTGTTGCAGCAATCATTTATGTTGTATTTTGCAAAGAGGTTTTTAAGCACCACAATTCTTCCATCACTTAATTGTTGAAATTAACTTATTAATATGGAGTAATATCAACTTTATACTGGTCTTTATCAGGGCAATGTCCATTTATATTTTTCCTTTTCGTTTTTTAAGTCTATTTACGTTGGTAGCTGTTTCAATTTACCATTATTTAATTAATTATTATTATTCAAATTTGATTTTATCACATGTACACATTTAACGGGAAAAGGTGTTGGAAGCAATAGCACTTTGGATATTGATGTGTAATACTGTGAATTTATCCATGTTTAACAGAATTCATGATGTATGTTAACATTTATGATATGTATTTTTCAATGTTTTTCACAATTATTTTAATAATTATATTTTTAGATTGTTTTCATTATTTGGATCAGTGTTTTTCTTAATATTTCAGAAAAGGTGGAAGTAATGCATTAGTTAGTGTGTTTTCAGTATTCAGAAGAGTGGTTTTTGTGAGTATCTTCAGTTATTTTACATAAATCTTTATTTATTGATGATTTTTTCTGCACAAATGATGTTTTTCTGACTATTGTTGTTACGTGTTGACTTTCAGTATAACCACTAATTCGAAAGTATAATAGAGATTGACGAAATAAAATCACAGCGTCTGTAGATCTAGTTTCAGTCACAAATCACAGCAAACACTTAAACCTTCTTAAACGAATGACTGACTCTCTTCTTTTGAATAAAACTAATGTCTGACTCTTCTTTTCTCGCGTCACCATCTTTTATATCAGTAGGCCTACTTCTCGATCATTCGCTTTACTTCCCAACATTCCAGAGAAATCCTCGCATGTCCACTCTTGCACGAGACTTCTCGTCTAGACACTAGGCCGCCAGCATTTCATTTAAATACATATGATTGGTCTACCTAATTCTAGAAAATTCTAAACGTTATTTTAAATGAATAACAACATATTTTATTAGTTTAAACCTTGAAACAATAATATAAACATGGAAATATAAATAATAGAAATGAAAATCCAAACACAACACGACATGTTGTCGTTTATAAAATATTTACATGACATTTACATAACAATTGTAGCATATGAGTTTGTTGTGTGTTTGTGTTTTGTAGTGTTTGAGCAGTGGTTGATTTTGATTGTTCTCGGATTTTGTTTGTTTGTGGCTTGTTTATATTTGGATTTTTAAGTTGGTATAAGTGTGCCTAAATGATTTGCATTTCTGGCATCCTTTGTAATTTGCCGTGTGTTCTTCCCCACAATTACAGTCTTTAGGTTTGGAGTTTTGTTTGGGCATGCTGCTACTACATGTCCAAACCTTTGGCATTGGTAACACTGTTTACAAACCACTGATGGTGTTTTGGTTTGTTATACTGTGTATTTATGATACCACAATGTGATACCGCTATTTATTAGCTGGATTATGTTGTGTGTTTGTGTTTTGTGATGTTTAAGCAGTAGTTGGTTTTAATTGTTCTTGGATTTTGTTTGTTTGTGGCTTGTTCATGTTTGGATTTTTAAGTTGGTATAAGTGTACCGAAATAGATTTGCATTTGCCTTTAGGTTTGGAGTTTTTTTTGTACACTGTGATATTTGATGATTTTCTCCACAGCCTACACAGTGCGGAGTTGGTCTGCATGCTGCTGCTACATGTCCAAACCTTTGGCATTGGTATCACTGTGTAACAATTACTAATGGTGTTTTGATTTCTTCTACTGTGTATTTATAATACCACAATGTGATACCACTATTTATTAGCTGGATTACGTCTTGGGGTATTTTCCGTAACTACTTTAATTAGATTAGTTGGGTTTTAATTATATTAGAAATTATTCGTTCCACTTAAACGTGTTTTATGTTTTGTTTAGTTAATTCCACCTCAATAATTTCAATGTCAATAGAATTATGCAACCCTTTGATTACAAGGTAAGTGTATAATTATGTTTTCTGTTTTAAAAGCATCTGAAGGCCAGTTTTTTAGTAATCTATTAAAGTTAGAGGGTTCTTTTCCCTGAACGAGGACCCCGCCACGAGATAGACGCTTAAAGTTAGTGATGTTAATTTTAGGTTTACTTAAAACATAGATTTAAAATCAGATTTAGAAAGTCCATAAGAATGTTTCAGTGAAGATATTAGACAGTGCAATGTGAACAGTTTTGTCCAGGGTAATATTAATAAAAGGAGAAGCAATGTCGAAGACAGCCATCACGTGATTTTTAAGGGCGGAAGCTGACTGATTTGTCGGGAAAAGTCAGGTGATGTAAATTAACACTTAGTAATAGATGAAAATAGAGCACAAGGAATTTAGCTACTTTATGAGTGCCAGTGACGGAAAAAAAATTAAAATAAGGTGAATGGTTTGTAAAATTTCAGCAGACCGTATAATATTCCACGATGGGAGCCCGTTAGATATAAATTATTGTAAACAAAGACAAAAACAAATATTTCTTTCGTTTAAGTTGTTAGGAACTCTTCGTTTTAAAAACAAATTGTGAGGTATGGTATAAGGATCTTTTTTAATAAAATTGAACTCATTACAGTCGTTATGAATTTAAAGCATTTTCTTCACATTGTCAGTTTAGTTGAAGATAACAAATCCATTTCCTTCGTCCTGGTAGATGATTGTGATATTTTTGTTTCTCTAGAGTTGTTTGATAAACGATAGCTCTAAAGATTACAGATTTGAATATATCCTTAGTGTATTTTAATTATAGAAAGTAGTGAATGCTCGTTTTTTATAATGGTAGTAAATATGTCCTGTGCTTTTTCAGAAGTATTTTTAGAAATAATAAGTAAATATTTTTTATTCCTGTACAAGTGTCCCAGGGACATAAGTAGATGACGAAAGTGAGTTTTGAGGAAGTTATGGAGAAGCTTAATCCTTTGGACAATGCAGTTTATGAATTGCCACTTAAAGTAATGTTCTTTCCACACACCTCTATACTGTACTGTTCACTCATAAAACTGTGACAAATAGCTATTTCCTTTCTTTTCAAATGGCATTTTAGCTTCCATCTATCGTAAAAACACACTTTTTTACCTTTTCACTCAGCTGAACTGTTTTACACCATTCTCTTTCAAAAGCAATCTTATTCACTGTATAGAAAATATCGTCTTCAAATTTACCTTATCGTATCTAGCCTTTTACGAAGAAATTACTTCTATACAAAACATGCTATTTCTATAAGCATTTTTTGGAGAAAATTATTTCCTCCTTCCTAAATAATTTGAGATACCCACTGTTTTTAAACTTCCTTTCTTTCAGGAAACATATCTCGGGAGAAGTTTCCGTGTCACAAAATGGTTAAAAATAATACAACCTTTCTTTCGCTATATTGACTTAAACTTTATAATAAAAGAGAATATCAGCCTTTTGCATTGGTAAACCTAACGTCATTTTAAAGTAGGAACGTCTTAACACATTGGCCCATGAACACAAGAAGATAAGGTATAAATCCTCCCATCTATATCAGCACAACTCTCTATAACAATGATGGCGAACCTATGGCACGCGTGCCAGAGGTGGCACGCAAGACCACAATTGCTGGCACGTGATAGGATTCCCGCATCTTTGCTAAGAAGTATGTAGCGAGCTAGGTAATTATGAACTACAGAAAAAAAAATATGAAATAAAAGAAACAAGCTTACAGATGAACTGAGTGCTGCATGTGTTGCTCTCAAATCAACAAAATATAAACCATCAATTTACAAGTTATCTGAGTGTTCACAACAGCAGAGATCGCATTGATTTAATAAAATTCAAGACAAAATATACAAATTTTAAACCATGGCTATTTATAAGTTTCATTGAAACTTTTGTAATTCGACTTTTTTAAAAATAAAGATACTCATCAAAAAGTCGGTTTTTTATTGGAAAGTAACTATCATTTTTATGAAAATCCTGGCACGTTCGGATAGACAAAATAATTTTGGGTCACAATTAAGGCACGCAATCTTTAAAAGGTTCGCCATCACTGCTCTATAACTTTAAAATTTCCGCTGTTGTTTTTGAATTAAGCACAAAGCTACACAATGGGCTATCTGAGCTCTGCCCACCACGGGTATCGAAACCCGGATTTTAACGTGCAAGTTTGCAGACATACCGCTGAGCCACTGGGGGGCCTAAAATTACCTCAACAGCCAAACATGATACTGAACTTA